>KL660898.1:0-65552 GCA_000732775.1 Stachybotrys chlorohalonatus IBT 40285
ATGAAGTCAATTGCGATAGATTCCAGACATTGCGGCCAATTACTACCCGAATACTTAAAAGGAAAAAAAAGGAAATAAGAAAAAGTAAGAGGAAAAGGAAAAAAGAAGCCAGCCCCACCATCCTTCAAAGCCCGCGGCCATATTTGCAGAGCCTTTAGTATGCTTTCCATTACTCCTTCCGCATGTAGTGGGCTAGCAGTGGGCTTATTGAGGCTTCTGGTATAATAATATGGAGGACATGTACAACCTTTCATGGCCCTCCAAAATGGCGTGAGGCCGTATGCCTTCCTCTTGTTACCCAAGCATCATACCCTCAGCAGCCCTTGTGGCCAGGGAAACACGACTTCTTTGCGCCGACATCCATAGAAGAAGCACATGCCCGGCATCCAACTGCCCACCCGGAGTTTCGGCTTGCCGCTGCTATGTTGGTGTTCCTTTTTGACCTCGAGAGTGACGTGGTGGTCGACATCGTTAGCGCCGTGGCCGTCTGAGCCAGGTTTGGCCGGCCACATCGATGTAAAGGCAAAAGCTGGAGACAGGACATTGTCTGGTAACACAAAGACAGCGCTATACGACTCCTGTTTTCCCGACTTGTGCCAGAGGCTACCCAGAATCAGCTTCTGGCGCTTCCGGATTGCGTTCACTAGCTCGACAGCCATATTGTGAAGATGAGCTTTGGCAGAGTTCTTCCCTGTTTTGGCGGGCTTGGCGGCTTTGGCGACTTTGGCGACTTTGGCGACTTTGGCGACTTTGGCGTCTTCTTGGAGGTACTCGTCGATCTGTTGGGCGAGATCGCAGTACTCCGAAGTCTCTTCTAGGATATACACGAGCTGCAGCAAGCATCTCCGGTCATCCTTTTTCAAAAGGCCTTTTGGTTCATTGATCCGCGGCAACCTTCGCGGGAAATTTGTGGTGTTGATGATGGGGCCCAGCTTCCACAGGTGGCCCTATGTTACAATGCCGTCCGCTGTCAACTCCACATCGGTTAGCCGGCAGCCTTTGTTGTAGGATAATTCCTTTTTGTGTTTGGGCGCCATGAATTGCGTGTACATCAATTCCTCGAGACATTTCGACGGCGTCATGTGGGCTACCGATATTGCCTCGCGGTTGTTAAGGATCTCGCCGTTGAGCAGGCACATTGCCAGCACGGACAGACTGAGGCTCTGACCCGTCCGGCTGAGTTCTCCGCTGTCCAACCGCACTTGGTATTGACAGCAGTTGGCCACTATAGCAAGCCGGTCCCAAGGCTTCGACAGCCCGCGCGCCTCGATATCAGCGACCACTCTTGGAGTCATGGAGCTCGAACTATTTATCAAGAGCTGATATTTTCCAGTGGCTAGGAGCACGGCATTTACCTGCTTCACATTTTCCGCCAACAATTTTGCTGGCCCCCTCAGTCCCTCCAGCGCTTGACACAGCCGCGTCACCTGCTCGGAAAACTTGCTGGACTGGATGCACAGCTCGCCCGGTATATCACCGAATACTTTCAATTGCTGCTTCTGCGACTCCAGGGACTCATCGTGGCGAATCAACAAATTCATTCTTATTCCGGCGCGGTAGTTCTCCTGGAACGTCCATGCACGCTGCCACCAGCTGTCCTGCGTAATCTCAAAGAGCAGCCGCAGTGCCGTCATTGCCACGCCAATAAGTGTTGGAGGAATCCGTAATTTGTCATCTCTACCGACGAGTTCCCCTGAAAGGATCTGCTCAAGGAGGGTCAGCTCGGATTTGTCTTTTAGCGGCCGGCCCAACAGTGCAACTGGGTCCATGCTGAGCTGATAGACGAGGTCCATGGCTTGTACGGCGTTGCGTTTCTCGTCGCATTGGGGGTGGCTGACGCAATCGTCGACGCCGCATGTGTCTTGACGGATACAGTGGGCATCAATCCACAGCAGGCTGATGCCTTTGTGGTTCATATAGCGGAGGGCGCGGTCAAGGACACATGCCCGAACGGGTGAGAGTTCGGGGTTCTCATTGTCCCAGCCTTCAACGACGTACTTCCCAGGCTCCTGATCCTCGAACGATGAAGGAGCCCAGGTGTAAGACAGCGCGACGTACAACCGCTCCGCTACGGCATTGTTCTCACATCGATGCAGCTCCAAGCCTTGGTGCTTGAGACACTGGAGGCTGCGAATGAAATCAAGAAACTTCTCATGGTTCTGTTGATTGCGCTTGCTACCGATTCGGACAAGCTGCGAGACGATGGACGCGTCATGGTCCTCTTTAAGCCGTCGAAGTGACAGGTCCTTGTCGTCGTCGCTCATCATGGCGACTTGGCGAGCGGGCGTGGTTCACAGAGAGGGGTTGCGGAATTATCCATGCCAAACATGTCCTCGGCATTTCAGGAGCAGAGGGACGCCCGCGTGACTGGCCGGTAATCAGCCCTGATGGTGGGTGAAATTCGTCCTTTTGTGGCACTGTTTCTGCAAGACGTGCAGCTTGCACCCGGACACAAAGGACAATGTCACCTGGCGGGGTTGAGCTTGTGCCATGATCGCCGATACCCAATCAGGTATCCATTTTGTTTCGGATATTCTATGTCATCCGGACAAGCTGTAGCTAAGGTGATCAAGTGAGGGATCAGGCGTGGTGGTGATGACAGTCAAAGCGTGTTGAGTTGCGCGTTAGTTTGGAGACGTAGGTATTTCTTTGCAGAGAACATAGACCATGCAGGTTCGGCTACGAAATCCCCATTCTCTACAAACTGAGCACTGCATTCGCAGCCCCGCATAATGGCCAACAGTCAAGCAACTTCTCACTCATATCCTAGGCAGTTGCTGACTTCTACTAGGCTTCGAGCACCTCACTCGAGCTTCCATCGCTGGCCGCAATTCTCGTTGATACAACGCAGCGCCTATATAATACTACATGTCGCCGCAAACATAAACCCATCCTACGTTGGATGAGGCATATCCGCTAGTGAGAAGACGATGACTGGGGGGGCTCGTTGGTACGCTCCGCTCGACCTCCTTGCGGAACGGCAGCCAGGCGCTCCAGGAGGGGGTCTATGGGCCCTAGTGTTGTGATACACAATCCGCTGCAAATAATGCGCGTTTCGGAGGAAATAAAAAGGAACGACTCATGCATGATGTGGTGGATCAGAGGGGAGATGACGGAATAACTTAATATCGTTGCTCAAGAAGGGTAAACACTGAAATTGTGATGACTTGGAAAGGATGCGGCAGACAGTTGCTTGAAGATAGCTCCTAGTTATATAATTGTCGTTCACGTCGGAACACATGTTGCATTGAAGACGGATTCGTTAACCTCCAAGCGGGCGCTCACTTTATTCCCCCAGGATTTACGCTCTGTGTCAAAGACGCTGGATATGTCAAATCGACTGGTATTTAACATCTTTATTGGGTTTCATCTATGACAGGAAGTCACAAAACACCAAGTCAGCATCTCCAGCTCAACCACAATCTCTTTCCACAATCATGCAACCATACAGCCTCCAAATCAGACCGACTCCTGCATCTCCTCATTGCTCGTTTGTTACCAGGACCTGGTCAGACCGTACGGGTTTTGCAGCCGCCTTTCCTCTATCTTACGTTGGAAATCATCATTGTCCGCGTCCATCTTCTTCCGATACTCCTCCGCCTCTCGGGCTGTCATCAAGTCGCCGCCTCGCGCGTTGCACCTCCAGTCCCAATCAGTTTGGTACATGTATTCCGACATGGACCCCCACAGCTCGCTACGCACCTCTCCACGCCCAGGGTCAAACGCCGAGGGAAACGGCCCCTCTTCGCCATCCCAGACGAGCCGTGACAACATCTCTGGCATCTTCTTGGCCTCATCCGCGTTGCATGTCAGGGTCTGCTCCACCGACCAGCTGCGCTGCTGTGGAGGGACATTGACCGTGCTGATATCCTGGACGACGCATTTGAGCATCGACTCTGCATACGTTGGCATCCCACGCGTCAAACTTGAGCCCGGAGCCCTAGACCTATCAATATATCAACTTCCAATCAGCACGTGATAGTCGTAAAGCTGCTCATAAAGCTCGCCGTCCCCGCTGCCGTTGCGTTGAGCATCTTCTCGCAGCGGCATAGCGTCCCTGTATCGGCCAACCGCACCTTGTGCCCGTCAATGCCCATGTCCCCGTCGCAGCTGGACAGTAGCGACGAGTCCATGACCGTTTTGTGCGCGCCGCAGTAGTACCCCGAGACTAATCGTGCGACCTATACTCAACGGCGTCGTGCTCGCTGCAGCAAGCCTCGTGCTTGGAAGGCTGTGATGGAACCCAGTCGGGCTGTGATAGTATTTGGTCCAGACATCAAAGGCACGTGTGCGAACCTCGCACTGTTTCACTGTAGAATGAAAAAGCTCGAGTCACATATGGGACAGCCCCTTTCGTTCGATTTCTGCTGGTCGTCCACATTTGTTCATGCACCGCCATATGATACATCGGTCAGCCAGTCTGAACATTCAACGGCGGTGACGATAATGTCAACATCAGATATACGCGTTGGCTTCTTGCCCAACCACCCCGATCCACCGTGTTACTGCCTAATTGATGCTGTATCCGGGCACCAGACAGACCGCCTTTTCACACACACCAATCGTTTCCCAAGCGTCAAGTCCCACAGCCCCAAGAGATGCTGCCATTGGCCATATGCAGTCAACCCCTCCACTGGTGAACACCTGTACAATAAATGGATTCAGTGACATGTCGCCTTTCTTTTTCCTGTTCCTCTGCTCCCGATCCTACACCCGAACACCGTCCTAGCCTTCGCGTCATGGAGGAGCTCGTCGCCCTTTTCGCCGACATCACAGGATCGAAATCTCGCGACGAGCACCCGTCCACTCCGCATCATCAGGGACCCGAAACCAAGGAGCCGTGGGACGACGGGGAGTCCCGGCGGGCTAGGGAGTCGGGCAGAAGCACGAGGGACCCTAGTCGAAGCACCAGGCGGGACGCTAGCAGGAGCACCAGATATACCGCCAGGGAAGCCAGGGAATCAAGAGAGTTCAAGGACAAGAGAGACCGGAGGGATTCTAGGGCCACCAAAGAAACGAGGGACTCTTTTGTCAAAGACCCTAAGTACGCCAAAGACCTGGAACCTGGTCCGCCTCCATACCAAGAAATCGCCGATGCCACTGTGCAGCCACAGGTTCCGATAGATGACGACGCCTTCACTCCTACCCACCCGTCTGGCATCGTACCAACTCAGGCATGTGTTAAGGAATATATCGACATCCCGGTGGACTGGGTTATCCACCCATCCGCACCGCACTTCGTTATATGCGGTCGATGCTACATCGACCGCATCTATCTCACCCAACAATGGAGGCGCGAGTTTGTCAAGTACACGCCCACCACAGGCACGTTGCTGAAATGCCACTTCGGCGCCATCCCGCACATGACGACGCGCTGGAGCAAGGTACACACTGCCGAGGACTTTCTCTCGTTTTTGAAAGTCATGCAGAGGAAGAAGGTGGCCAAGCCTTGTCCTGGTGATACCTACCCCCGTGCCAGCGTCGCTTGGTACACGGTGGCAGCGGTTCCAGGCTTGAGGATTTGCCAGGAATGCCGTCGACGACTGTTCGGGGGGACGGTATATTCCAAATACCTTCTCCCGTGCGATACCACCATATTTTCCATCTGTCATGGTGCATTCGCTTGCACTAATCGTCTTGTCGAACAGCTTCTTCGGGACGATAACTGGGACAAATTCGTAGACGGGATCCGGACTCGCATCCAACTGCCTAGCTGTCCGGGCCAAAAGGCATCAAAAGAGGGCACGGTTGGACGGTGGTACAAGTACGCGAAACCCGGGACAACGAACGACTTGCACATCTGCGAGGCCTGTTATTTGGACTATGCCTACCAAACAGACAAGGAGAGCAATTTCTCTGTCAACAACCGATTAGCCACTATTCCACGCTGCATGGCTAGTCTCAGGGAGGACCAGATGCCCGACACTCAAGATGTTGAGCATGGCCGCGCTGAAATGACGCGCCTCCTCCATGGAACAGACAGACGGTGTTACACGCAGGGTACGGTGGGCCTCAAATGGCACACAACCCTCAACCGTCCCCACGGGTACGGCGTCTGTCACGGCTGCTACTTATCCAAAATTAAACCCCTCGGCGGCGAAGCATACTTTACGCCCAAGCACGACGTTGGCAAACGAAGCTCATTTGCCTGCTGGATGAACTCGTACCATCCATTCTTCCGCCGCCACCAGCAGCTGCTCCACGAAGCATTCATCACGGGCGACATCAGCTATCTCGAGAACTCGATAAAGAGGTTCTCAAGAATCCCTGGGTGTCAACAGGGAGGCATGGGCCAGGGCAAGAACAAACGGTGGTGGGGCTGGAGATGCCTGCGTATTTGCGGATCATGCATGAAGGGGGGCAATCTAGCTGACACGCCGGCTGCGAGGAAGTTTGAGCTCAACGGGGAGAAAGATCCGTACTATAGGGCGTGCGGGCTGTATTCGATGCAGTTGCGGGATCAATTTCATCATGAGGATCTCGGCAAGCTGTTAGAATTTGCCAAGACGAGAGAGGAGATGATGGCTTAGAGTGCCGTCAACAGGAATATAGACAGTCAGATCTGATTGTTTGGGTGGATAGCACGACATTTCATGCTGCTGGTACATGTGATGAAGTAGGCCCAAGGCCTGAGGGGTCCGTAGACAATATGCTTGAGCCAAGTGCCCTTGTCACTTTTGATTTCAAGCACTTATTCAACCACAAGGAGTTGAAACATAACACAGGCCTACCTGGGATTCCTCCAAGCAAAATAAGTGAGCTCCTACCCATTACTAACCACACATTCCATATCAACCTTGAAGAACTGTTTCTGGCCCAATCCCTTGGAAAGCTTGTCGAATGGCCCCCTGTAAAGCCAGGTTAACGTGAGACTTTAGAGTCAAGAGACAATGACCTCGGACATGTAGATAAAGCCAAATGCTGCAAGGTCTCGTGATGACAATCTCGACTATTTTTAGCTGTACGATGGCCTAATCCGTCCACTCACAGCATCGGTAGAGATATACATATTGCCATCCGGTCCTGTTCTCAACGCTATGCGAGATACGACGTTTCGCTCGGTCTGCAGGACGATAAGAACCAGGGGTTCTTAGTGACTACATTAGATATTTTTGTACTCAGCCACACAGACACACAATCCTGTGATAAGGCGTGGGTTCTGCACGGGCTTGATGCCGCCGCCGCATCGGCAAACCTCACGGTTCATGCAATTGTACTGAGAGTATAGAGAGCATGCTCATGCTTGGATCTAGCTGTTCGTTCCTAAACCTGATTTCTTCTCCAGAAGCAGGCTATTCAATCGCTGTTACGGTAGCCGCAGTGGTTGGGACATGAGTCTGGGGACAGAACCCACAAACCCATGGTCAAGGTCCCCGAGAGGAATAGATCCTCCACGATGTAGTCCCCGAGAGGTATAGACTGCCACCAAATGGCCTCATGACGACAAACCTGTTTCAGCAGATAGGTCAATCACTGATCTAGCTGTATGCGCGGTATATAATAACTTTGCTCGACCTTTAGCTTGCTGTTTCAATTACCGCATTGCTTCTACGATAACCCATTCCGTCCACAACTTCCGCATTTCAGCAGGGACATAGCAGCACCAATCCAAGTCAGTGCTTGATAAGGCAACTATCATGACTTGTAATGGTCAATCTGCTGAGCTCGGTTTTTTCGAATCGAGAGAAGCGGCCCTCTCATCAGAACAAACCGTTGGTGGATCAGCTCAACCTGCAATTTTGGGCACTGCAAGATATGGAACTTCCCTCATATCTGCACAAAAGCAACACAATAAAGACATTGAAGCATCTCTTCCGAGTGCTGATCAAGGCTTTTATCCTGAAGGAGGCCTCAAGGGTTGGTTAGTTGTTGTCGGAGCTTGCTTTGATTCCGCTGTGACCCTTGGATTAATGTAAGTTTACTCAAGCTGCAAGCAAAAACGACCTTTGCTAATCGTCTCTCAGGAACACCGTCGGCAGCTTTCACTCCTACCTTACGGAGCATCAGCTCAGAGGCTACGACGAGGGCACTATCGGGTGGATCTTCAGTGTCTTCATCTTCCTTGGCTTCTTCGGCGGCATCCAAGTCGGCCCCGTCTTTGACGCACGCGGGCCCGGGCTTCTCATCCTGGCCGGCAGTGTCTGTCTAGGCACCAGTATGCTGCTTCTCGGATCATGCACCGATTACTGGCACTTCTTACTCTGCTTCGGTGTGCTTGGGGGTATAGGCGCGTCGCTGATCTTCACGCCCACACTCTCAGCAGTGGGCCACTTCTTCCTGGAGAAGCGTGGTACCACCACAGGCATTGCAGCAGCGGGAGGTTCGCTTGGCGGTATTGTCTTCCCGTTGTCTTTGCAGAGGCTCTTCCCGGCGGTTGGCTTCGCTTGGGCTTCGAGGATAATCGGCTTCATCGTCATCTTCTGCTGCGCCATGGCCTTTCTACTCGTCCGCTCTCGGCTGTCCCCAAAGCCCAACCTAAAGATCACTCCCAGCCTCCGCATCCTACGCGACCCGCCGTATCTATCGCTCACATTGGGGATATTCTTCATGGAGTGGGCCCTCTTCGTGCCCATCACATACCTTACCTTGTTTGCCTTGTCAACCGACGCCATGACCCCGGAGTTCTCTTACCAGCTCATCGCCGTCATGAACGTCGGCTCCTGCATTGGTCGATGGGTTCCAGGATATATCGCCGACCGACTCGGATGTTTCAACAGCATGATAGCTGCACTTGTCATGTGCACGGCCGTGACCTTGACGCTGTGGTTGTCAGCTTCCATCCTTGTGCCGACCACACCGGCCGATGCAGCCGTCGTGGAGGCGCTTTCCATCGCCTACGCAGTCGTCTTCGGTCTAGCCTCTGGGTCCAACATATCGTTGACGCCTGTCTGCGTGGGCCAGCTCTGTGACACAAATGAGTACGGAAGACACTACGCGACCAGCTACACAATTGTGTCATTTGGCACACTGACGGGGATCACAATAGCCGGAAGCCTTATTCAAGCAGTCGGTGGGAGCTATTGGGTTGTTGTCATCTGGACCGCAGGTTGCTACATTATATCTACAGGCTGCTTCATCTGGAGCCGTACTTGTTGTGTGGGCTGGAAATTGGGCATCAAATTTTGAGGACCTTCCCATTTATTATTGGCACTTTTCATGTACAGTTGATCCAGTTTAACGACAAGTAGTCTCTTGACTCATAGTACACGACTGGACTGATCAGAAAAACCTTCACATATCAAAGATGAATGTGCCTTGAAATCACAGTAGCGTCCTAGCAGCAGTCACATCCTCGATGGGCGGAGTTTATTCGGAATGAGTCAAATACAAGTATCTCTTGTGCCGTCACAACCAACTTATGCTTAACGAGACTATCCAACCTCCATAACTAATTCTGTCAGGCTGTGAACCGGCCGCTCAAGCATCGGCGAGCTTCAGGACCGATTGCACCAAGATCCAATCCTTGTCTTCGTTGTCCATACCAACTTCCGCTGACCCCTGAGAAGCAGGATGCAAAACCGTGGCATACCGACAATCTTGGTTGAAAGACATTGACCATGAGCTCTCAACGGTGGACTCTTCGCGATCCAGATAGAGTCCACCATAAGAGTCTTTGACTGAACTGTCATCTACACCTCCAGAGTGACTGTTGGCTACTGAACCCTCGTCTCCGGAACAGAAAACGCTGGGGATAGCAGAAGCTGTTCCTTGATGGGTAGATCGAACATTTTCTCCTTCTTCAACAGCTGCTGACTCTTCATTTTCAGTATGAGGAGGACCAAACGCGAAGAGGGCGGCATCAAGAAACAAGAACTTCCACTCGGAAGGATTCCGTCCTTCAATCTCCGCAGCTTCGACCAGTTCAAACCAGGACTTTGCCACGCCGGTCTCAGGATTATCATAAACCGAATTATCAGATGAACCTTCATCTTCCTTGGGGTGCTCGCAATGCTCGAAAGCATCAGAGTCGTCCGCACTGGGATGCCTGCCACTCAGACTTGAGCAATCGGTATCATCGTGCGGGAGAAAGAAAGTACCGTCCGTCACCGCGTCGGCCCTCTTTGCCAGGATCTCTTCTTTTTCGTGCAGACTAAGGACTGCCGCATCGTTTGCCCCATTCTCATCAGGGCTATCGGTTACTTGCGTAGTAGCCCCGCGCATTCGTAGGGCATGCCTCACTGGATCGATCTCCTCCAGATACCACGCATGATGAGATGACATGGTAACGGAACAATTCGCCATGTATCGCAATGGATTTTTGTTAGCCACGTGCTCCCACAAGTCCACAAACCTCTCCTCTGCCTCGACGGTAAAGGGGTCCTTGGGCGCGTTGTAATCAAGAACGCCATCCTCATAGCAGTGAAATCTCATACAATCAAACTCTTCGAAGAAATACCACGGTGAGGTTCTGAGCAGGGTCATCTAAACACCTGACTCGTGAGCCTCCGTGGCGTCTACAAAACGAGAAGTGAGCCCAAAGACATGGCGGTACCAGTCGAGCATGCCGATAATGGTAGGACGCCGCCACTGCTTGTACTCAGAGACAGGATCTGGCACGATGGAGTCGACCAAAGCAGGCCAGAAAACGCTTTGCAGGAGATGGGTTTTCATGGTGGAGGTAGTCTCGTCTACATCGGGGCTGCAAACGACGGGGTCACGGCAAGAAGTTAGGAACCAGTCGATATCGAGATGCTCCGCGTCTCCTTGCAAAGGAGACCCGGAAGGGTAGTTGACGGTGATAAATCCGTAGGAATTGGCCATGTCGAGATACTTGTCGGATGGTGAGTGAGTTACCGAAGGAGATCTTCTCAGGCCAGATGGGCCATGGCTATATACATGGGCCCCAAGACAGCGATACTCTAAACCTCTTCTTTTTATTTCAAGGAACACATCCAGGGATGAAATTCATGCCGTAAAGTCACCATGCATTGTCTATGAAGGCTGAGTTTGGGTCAATCCGTAGGGGAGAAGAACGTCTGTCAGCATCATGCATCCGCAAACTTCAACAAGGAGGCACCAATATCATACTGTTCTCAAGAAATTTTCGTTACAAGGCTGATTGAACAAAGAGCAGATGCTCAAGATGGAACACTGTTCTTCTGCACATGCCTTCTATCGATAGTGAAGGCAGTATCAACAAAGGAAACGCACCAGGGCGTGATAACACAGCTCAGGGACAGGGTATATAAGCCACTGTGCTTAACATTACAGATATGAAAAGCTTTCTCTTTGTCAAACATCGATATCCCATTAGGTGACATTCATTTTCATTGAGTAGTGCCGAACATGCGATGCAATAAGTATTCATTTCCCTCGGTGTAAAAAGGTGAAGACGGCCCCACCCAATGCTCCACGTGAGGTGCTCAATTCCCTTGCTGCTATTGGTTACGCTCTCATTATGTAATCAGAGTTTGAGCTCGCTGCACTGATCTCCGAAATCAATCACCTCACAGCTTCGACAACATCTCTCCAATCCGACGATTCGACGCAGGCGAGCCTCAGCCAGCGACGTCCCGCGTGATACCCCGTCCCCGAAGTCTTCCCGACTCAATTGACCCTTCCGAGCGATACGACCGAGCACGACCGCCGCCGCGGCACCAATTGCCCAGCATGCCTCAGGACATGCCCCCCAAGGGCGGGTACGAACCCGTCCAGTACAAGGTGCGTGAGCGACGGAGCAGCAAGGACGGCATCTAGGACCTCTTTTTCTTCTCGTATGGATCTTCAAGACGTGGGAGGAGGGGCAGTGGTCGAGTCGAGAGCGTTGCGGATGCTTGAAGAAGGGTCCGAGAACGAGCCCCCGACTGCTAGATCTTGACGCTGGGGATTTGACAATGGGCTGTAATTAAATGCTGACACCGCGGCAGCGAAACCTCCCAGCACGAGGCTTCCGCCCCGGCGTGATGTTCCTCGGCATCAGCGCCATCATGGGATTCGGCTGGTACAAGCTCTTCCATGGCATCCGCGAAGCCAAGTACGCATATTCCCAACGACGTCCCAGCCACGTTGCCCGACCGGCACAATTCTCTAATCATGAAACAGTGAACTCGCCCGTGAGAAGATGTGGGCGCGTATCCACCTCATTCCCCTGCTGCAAGCCGAGGAGGATCGCGACCAGGTGCGCCGGTACTACGCGGACCAGCAGCGCGAGAAGGAGCTGTTGGGCGATAACATCAAGGTGTACAACACTGATAAGTGCGTTCTGCTCCAACCCTTCTGTTCCGAATTCCCCTTTCTGGTCCCAGTGGACTTTAGATTGTCTCTATTCTACATCTAGCACCCCAAGGTACTGACCGTCATTAGGTTTGTACGACCGACATTTGCTGTGGCGCCGCCGCCTACCAAATAGAAAGGACGGCGAGGGCGACGGGTTGGCGGATAAAGCGATGGGAGGACATGGGTTAGAACTGTGTATATGTACCTGACAAAACAGAAACAACGTATTTGGGTTTCTTGGTCCAGCTCAACTGCATCGTGAGACAGGCGTACAACGGACAGCATCCGGACTTGTCAACATTCCAGCTATTCAAGGGAAGGTTGCACTGATCCCTACAGTATCGGTAGATGAGCTGCTCCGGTTTCAAACAAAACCTATGGCAATTTCTGAGATACACCAAAAGTAAACAGCCAGGAACAACAACTACACCTTCAAACCAACCTTCTCCTCCGTCCACTCCCACAGCTCCTTGGCAATCTTCTCATCAAAGCACGCCTTATCCCCCGCATGCACCCTCCCCACCGGCTCAAACAGCGCCACCTGGGTTCCCCCCTCCAGCTTGCCCGCCACATCGGGCGCCGTCGCCGCCCACAGCGTGTTGCAGGCGCCCTGGGCGGGCTCCATGAGGCCCCGCGGGTTCGTCACGTTGACGAGCATGCGCTTCCAAAAGGGCAGGCGCGTGACGAGCTCGGTGCGCACGACGCCCGGGTGCACGGCGACGCTGAGAATCTGCGGGTGGCGCCGGTGCAGCTCCTGCGCGAAGACGACGTTGGCGTACTTGGCCTGGCCATAGCGCGACCACGAGCCCAGCGGCAGGTGCGTCTGCTCCGTGTGCAGCGTCGCGAAGTCGATGCCGTTGGCCGGGTGGCCGCGGTAGCCCAGCGACGTGAGCGCCACGTACCGCACGTCGGCGTCCGGGTGCCGCTCCTTGGTGCGCAGCATGAGCGGCAGCAGGCGCAGCAGCAGCGCCGCGTTGCCCAGGTGGTTGACGCCGAACTGCACCTCAACGCCGTCCTGCGTCAGCCCCGCCGGCACCGCCATGATGCCCGCGTTGGCGACGAAGACGTCCAGCCGCCCGCCCGCCTGCGCCTCGAACCGCGCCGCCGCGTCCCGCACGCTCGCCAGCGACGTAAAGTCGCACGCCAGGAAGGTGACGCGCGCCCCCGGCGGACACTTGGCGATGACCGCCGACGCCGACGCCTGGTTGCGCCCCGTGAAGAAGAGGTGCCCGGGGTTGTGCTTTGCCAACTGGAGCACGGCCTCGAGGCCGACGCCGCTGGTGCCTGGTGGTTGTTAGATCCAGGCTCATGAGGTAGCAGCAGCAAGGGTTGGGAGGACGTACCGCCGGTGAGGAGGATGACCCGGCCGGATAGGTCTGGGACCTGAGTGTCAGGGTCGTAGCCGTCGTATGCAGCAGACATGATGGAGGTAGTACCTAATATTTTCGTAAATTTAGAAAAGGATATATTGTATATCGTAGAGATGCTGTGCAGACAAACCACAGAAACACAGCTACCAACCCGTCCTTATATATCCCTTCCACAGCTCCCCCTGGCAATACGGCCCCTTGCAAATCCGCATTGCACCCAGTAGCTCTTCCCCAACGACCATGACAACGTCGCAATGTCCGCCGTACAGTTGCCCCTTGAGAGCCGATGCTGGTGACGGGATGCTGCCCCAGCAGCCACCTCCGCCGATTAAGTGGGTCTTAAGCGAGGCGGTCGGATGGATTTTGGGCCGGCGGGCGGCGCTTGGGAGGGCTATCGCTTATTATCGCGGCCACTGGTGGATTGCCATAGTGGATGTTAGTACGGGATAACGTCCACAAACATGAACGCATCACCAGGCCGGCTCCTCCAAAGTACAGAGTGCAGGTCACAAAAGACGAGGCCGGGTTCAATCGACCCTCATTTCCACGCGAGACTAGAGGATTCATGTCATGAGTCTTATTTGAAATGTAAATCAACAATGCAGCACTTCGACCCCGTGCCAGATATACAAGTAAGATACTCAACGCCGTCGCAAGTCCATTCATACAACGCCTCGCCCAACGCCCCTCCGCCTCCTTGCCAGTAGTAGTACAGTAGCTTGCTTTAATCCCCAGCCGCCTCCAGCTCTGCCAGCAGGTCTCTTTCCAGATCATCGTCGTCGAAATCGGCGTTGTTGTCAAGATTTACCGGGACGCCCACATCAACATCATCATCCCCAGCCTCGGCTTCGCCCTCCGCCGAAACAGGGTCTGCCTGACCGTTGGGCGTCTGGACTGCCCGCAGCGACGACGTGCCCCGTGATCGTGCGATGCGTTGTTTCTTCGCCAACGCGCTTCCGCCATCCTCGTCTGATTCATCCTCGTCGGCACGCGCCTTACGCTTTATGCCTTGTGATTGTGACGGGTCTGCGTCTTCGCCTTCCGAGTCTGTCAGACCCAAACTGACGTCTGAGTCATCGCCGTCCATGTCCTCGTCACTCAAGCCCAACATCTCCTGTAAATCCTTATCCGCCGTCGCCCAGTCGAAATCTTTAAGATCCTTGGCTCCCGCTTCATCGTCGTCTTCAGATACCACCTCAGTTCCATCCTCCGATCGGTCGCGGTCAACGTCCAGGATCTGCAGGTAATAAGGCCGCTCAGATAGTCGTCGCCACTGGCTAAGGCAGTGGATGAGCCAGTCCTGATTTACAATTTTGATGCTGGGAATTTTGGCCGCCTGTTGAACCTTCTTTGTCCTGGGACGTTCCGTTGACACAACCAGGTGCGTAACGCGTTTCGATATAGTGTCAAGCACTTGCGCGCCAAATGTCAGGGCCTGAAGTCCTATCTCCGACTCCTCCACTTTCACTCCCAACGGCACGAGGCCTGACAGCACAATGACCAAGCCCGAAAGTACGTTAGACTTGAGCTCGTCAAGGATGTCACCCACGTCGGGGACCATAGACAAGTCGACGCCGTCATCAACGCCGGACGGGCGGCGCTGCCTATGGCCAGGCGGATGGATCGGTTCCGAACCCCTCTCCCTGCGTCTCCGATCATATGTTTCGTAGAAAGAGGTGTGTAAATCAGTCAAGTGGTCCTGTAGGTTCATGAGCTCCTCGTCATCATCCTTCAGGAGGTGTTGTCGTGGCTGGTTCGGCGTTGAGTCACCCATATCGGACTCCTCTGATGATCTCTCGCCCTCCTTGTCGAGCTCCTCCTGCATATGTAACAAGGGTCGATCTGTCAATTGCTTCTGCAACGTCTTCTCCTGCTCCTCGGACTGCACCTTGAAGCTAGCTTCATCGTCTGCCACGTTCATCCTGGCGATTTCGTCGCCTATTGAGGGTTTTACGCCAGGCGCAGCGTTCTGCTTGGCTGACGCCGTCGTGCCGTTAGATGGCAACGGTGCAGCCGGCAGAAGATCTTGCCGCTTGGGTAGAAAGCTCGAATTGATGTCGCCAATGCCCTTGAAGAAGTCGTACGGCACCACCTTGATCAGGTTCGGCCGGTTCATGGGCCACACGTCGGCACGGTCGTCGATGATGACCACCATGTCGGTGCTAACAGGAAACAGTCGCTGCAGACTCTTGGCCAAGATGCTACCGTTCTCGTCCCGACTGATGACGCGATTCCCAAATAGCTTTTTATCTGGATCAACGATGCGCGCAATGTTGAGAGCATACGCGCGCGTTCCCATGGTATAGACGTGAAGTTCGTAGAGATTGGAGACTTCCTCCAGGAACTCTTTCAGGCCGGGTCGCAGCTTGATGTAGTACGTGCATCCACTCGCCACTCCCCTTGGACCGTCGTCATTGAGCTGGAAACTCTTCACATCCTTGACAGCTTCATGGTTCGGATTCGACGGATCGCGTTGCCACTCGCCGACAGTCGGTTCGATGCAGGCGTGGATAATGGTCTGATCCAAGTCCACCACCAGACTGAGCTTGCGTTGGCTGAGCAGTCGACGCTGTGTCTCATGCTCTGCCTTCTTGGCCACGTTTGCGCTGACCATGAGACCCGTCTGGTCATGTACCATGTTGATCATGGCGCGGTCGGTATCCCGCTCCTCGCTCGCCCAGTTGACCTCTGTCATGTCGGCGCCGCAGATAGTGCACATGCCCTGGATCTGGACTTCGTGACCGCAGGCCTCTTCAACGGTCATGCAGGGCATGTCGGCGTTGATCATCATGCCCTCAGCGATGCGCCAGTCCTTGAGGACACCCTCGGCGGGACTGTCATACTCGGTATAAGTGGTCTCATCGCTCCAGGTCTCGTCATCAATCTGGCGCCGCCAGGAGAACTTGTACTCAAAGATGTTCTCCTGTTTCTTGACCGAGTCTCCGGGAACCTTGAGGAGCTTTGTGACGGTAATGGGATAGTGTAGGCGCGAGCCAAGGGAAACGACCTTGTCGTACATGGTCGCGCAATGTTTATATATCGTTTAGGAACGAATCAAGGTAATAGGCAGGGGTTTTTTCGATCGCGTTCCGCGCAGCTGTATCGTACCGGCGTTAGCAACAATCCGCGATGCCCAAGCGATGATGTGATTGACAAATAATGGGCCATTATCTTGCCTGGATAGTTCAAGTCGCAGCTGTACGTACCTAGAAAGCTCCCCTATCTCGATCCGTCTCGGCGCAACACCTCCAGCCAAGCCCATGGCCGACTGCGAGCAGCCAACAAGGAGAAATCGAGGGGGTGGTCTGCTGTTGGTAGCAGCGAGAGACAATCCAGCACGAGACGCAATGCGCGCAAGTCTGATAGAAGAGACGCGAGTCGTTCGAGATAGCGTGCGCGAGGCTGGTCTGTAGCAGATTCCGTCGTGTGTGGGCTCGTCCCAGCGCGTTGTGTTGGGGGTGCGGTGTTGAAGGCTGTTTGACGCTTGTGAAGCTTCAATAGCTTAGCTCCCTTTAGACCGTGTAAAAGCTACCCGGAATCGGAAACCGTTGGTCACGTGGTGCTGGAGACACGGATCCTTGTGACGCGTACGTGGGGCGTCGGAAGCCGGCGTGGTGTTTATCCGAGCAAGGTGGCACCACTGACTGATGAAGCCCCCAGCTAAGGAAAAGCGAATGCAGACAAAACAAAGCAAAACTAAAAATTAAGACGCGCTGGAAGTGATCTTCCGTAAGGCTTCTGCAAGGGAGGCGCCGGGAGTAAACGCTTCGTCTTTGTTGTACCTCTGAATGACGCAGAAAGGGCCAAGGCGTTGTGCACAAGGTGGGATGCAGCCGGTGTGATCCTTGCAAAGACCAAGACAAGACCTCAAATCCGGTGATACGGGGTTACAAGCAAAAGTACTATGCAAGTACCGTCTAGTCGCTCCTAGCCTCATGTACCGGGGTGGCTTGTAGGCGTGCTGGGGTGTGCCGTCTCGTCCAAAAGTGCCAGGAAAGTGAGGAGGAACCCCCGCCTTTTTGTACTTTTTCGGTGACGCGGCTGCTGCGGGCAGGTTTTGCGAGGGGCCCGGCAGCTGCTGCGTGCACCCTGAAAGGTGGGCATTCGAACCCTAGAGTGTTTCCTTGTCAAAATTGATCTCCCGGGCTTTTGGGCGTTGCAAGAGGTTTAGTGGACCTCCTCCGACTGTCACAGGGTCATGATGATATCCTTACGGATCTGTCCGTGGTAGAACATTAGAACCCGACACCTACCCTACATCTCACACCTAAGGAAATTAGAGAAATTCGAGTCTTCTTAGACGAAGCAAAGGTCAGACATGAGAGTTTGTGGATGGAACCAGATGTCGTTTGCTACATCCTCAGTACCTTAAGGTTGTATTGCAGCTGACGACCGTTTTTGGACACTCCTAATTGCGGCTTCGAAAATACACGTGTGATATAGTACAACAACGTCGTACGATTGCGAAAACACGTAGGAGTGTTACCACGATTTCAACCCTTGAACAAACAAAATAATGATGACAACCCAGAACAAACACTGACACCGGGAGCGTTTATTAAGGATCCGCTCAACCTTGGGGATCATCACGTTATATACCAAGTACATCTAAACACCATGTCTCGTACATCATCATCGCTCAGCATACAAGCATTCATCAATCACAACATCCTACGCCGTCGCCTGCACCACCCTGAACCCCTCGGCCACCGTCTTGGCTATGTCCTCATTCTTATGTTGCAGCAGGCCCAGCGCAAACGCCACGTCGTTCCATTGCCTCTCTGTCTCGCACCGGCTCAGCCTCGCTGCCAGTTTCTCCGCCAGCTGCTTGGCATGCTTGTCCTGCAAAACATCATTAGCATCAGGCACTCTTCTCTCATCCAGCAAATGAAACTGTCTTACCTTTTCGACGAAACCCAACAGGAACCGTACGATCCGGCGGAAACTCTCCTCCTCCATCTTGCCGCCCGCGCTGAGCAGGCTAAACATGTCGACAAAGTGGTTGTATACCGCGTTGTCCTTGGTGCTGAGCTCCGTGAAGAACATGCGCGCCAAATCTGCAATGCGCCGGTCCTCGTCCTCGAGACACTTGGCCATCTCGCCAAGCTGACCCTTGACCTTGACCTGCCCAGCAAGAATGAGGAACGTGAGCGTCATGAGACAGGTCCGCTTGACCGAAGCATCATCATCGGCGAGGCGACGATACAAGAAATCGGTATTTTCGTCGATCAGGTGGTTGAAGCACACGGCCATGTCGCCGAGGGCAATCACGGCGTTGGACCGCACGGTGGCATCGGGTGATCGCTCCATAATGGTAATGAGAAGGGGCAGGTTCGTCTCGCAGTACTCGGCCGATACACACATGAGCTTCGCTAGACACAGCGTCGCGGCGGCTTGCAGCCCCTTGTCTGCGTACGTGGTGTTGTTGGCACATATTTCCGACACCAGTGGGCCGAACTTGGCCAACAGCGAATTGGTCCCGTAGAGCAGCTCTCGTTCCCGAATCTGAGCCATTGCTTCGGTAAAGTCGTCTTCTGATGTGCCTCCAATGAGATCCAGCTCATCGCCCTCGTCCTTGTCCTTGTCCGTCTTGGAGCTAGCCTGCTTTTCCTTCTCCTGCTTTCTTCGCTTGAAGTCAAGCTCGCACAGCTCAAGGTGTACAATCTGCTTGATAGCAACATGGCCGACAATGAAGAGTAATTGCGAAAGACCAATAGCGTTGTCGCGTTTTCTTGGCTTCTCTGCCTGCGTCGTTGTAGGCTCTCCCTCGGCCTCGAGCTTGGTCTCGTCTCGGGATGTTGGACGTGATGCTGGTTTGGACTGGGACTGGCTGAAAACTTGGGTCGTCTTGCGGCGGATGATTTCTGAGCATAATATGTCCGGGTGCTTGGAAATGGCGTATATCGCATTGATGGCCTGTTCAGCGACGCCATACCACTCCTTGCTTTCGGACGGCACGTCGGTAATGGCCGCCAGCCTTGCGCATACGGCATGGTCGTTGGGCAGTCGAGAGAATTTGATGACCGACTCCTTGGCCTGACGTCCCGTGGGATTGATCCTCCTAAGAGCAATGCAGGTATACTTGGCTAGTTGTAGGTCGTTGCGTCCGTGGCTCCCCAGGCCGGTGCGCAGCATCGTCTCCATCTCGCCCACCACGATCTCGGGATTTGCCGTTGCAAGCATACCGAGAACAATAATGGCACCACGGCGCTGCGTTCTCGAAATCTCCCTTTTCTGTACACCATACACCTGCCACAGTTTTGCAACGACGACATCGGGAATAATGCCGCCCTTCATCATGGTAGCGAGCAGCTGCTCCAGCGACGTCAGCTCAGCAGGTGTTGCACCAAATGTTAAGCTGATCATGTTGCGGGCAATGTAGTTGGCAGCATCGTTAGGGCTGAAGGAATCGGGAGCCTCAAAGAACAGCCTCCTGTAGCATTCAATCAGGTGCGTCTGGACACCTTTGCCCTCGTCGCTGTTGCCCTTGGTCCAGATGAGTCGCAGCATGCGCCTGATGCCAACCTTGTTCTGCTCGATGTTGTATGCGTCACCAACTTCAAAGTAGTCGATGGCCTCAATCACCTCGCTCTTGTTCCTTGACCCAAGGAGTTGGCAAACAATACCAGTGGCGTCGTGCAGCACATCAATGAACTTAAGCGCCTCGCTATAGTACCTCCGTGTCAGCGTCAGCTTCTCGATGGCTTCGCTGGTGGCGGCCTCTTCCTGCGCCTTCTTGATGGCTTCCATCTTTTCCTCATTCGTCATGGGCTTGGGTTTCTCCGGAGAACCAATCTGAGTTGCTTCGTCCAGAAGCTCATTGTCTACCGTCGTGTTGGCCTTGTCGTCGCCAAAACCGGGCATCCCGGGAGGTGGCTTCAGTGCGTTGAGCTCCTCGTCAACCTTGTCCCGGCGCGCTTGCCACTCCTTACGAGACAATTGCGCTCCATGCATGACGGTAAAGGGATGTGTCTTGATGAGCGTGCCCAACAGCTTGATTGCGTTGCGGCGAACGTTGCTGCTCTTGTCCTCCAAACTGCGACAGGCAAGCTCTGCCGCCTTCTGCCTGCGCTTGGGGAACTTTTGCTCCAACTCGCACAGCTTCATGTAGACCTGCAGAGCTCGGCAACGACAGTACGGGTTGATGTCCAGGAAGCGCTCCTCGAGCACGTCGAAAAAGGCGTTGAGCTGCGATTTGTGGTTTTCGCTGCGTTCGTCTTGCTTGCTGAGATAGCCAATCATGTTGCCACAAACCTCAATCAAAGCGCAACGAAGGGTGTATGACTGTCAAGGTTAGCGTCAAGTCCTAACGGAGGTTGGCAGTATCAACAAACCTCGCTGTCCAGCTGCTTAGCCAGCATGGTCATCTGCTTAATTACCAGGCGAGGTGCGAGTTCCGAAAGCTTGGCAATGAAAGAAGACACTGATTTCGGTCCGCGTGTGTCGTTGGAGTTGAACTCCTTGTTGCTGATCTCCCGGAGGACCTCGTCCGCTAGCTGAGGATAGTCGTAGGTCTCGGCCAGAATGTGCAGGAACTCGGCCATGGGCTCCGACAGGTGCTCGAAATAGGTGAGATTCTGGATGATGTTGATCTGCGCCGCGTAGCCGTGGCCGTGGTGCTTGACGGCAATGCACAGAACCTTGAAGCAGTGCATGCGGATGGAGGTGGCCTTGACGCGCTGTTCGCTCTCGAGTATCATGTAGACAGGCCTCGTCAGCAGCCCGATAAAAGTGTCCCTTTCGCTCGTTGTCAAGAAAATCTTGGACAGCTTCAGCTTCAGCACCTTGCACATAATGTCCAAGGCTGACTGAAGCTGCGTAGCCGAGTCCCAGACCTCCTCCTTGGCTGCAACCTTCTTGGGCTTTCCTCTGCCTCGCGCGACCGGAGCCGATGACGATTTCTCAGCTGCTTTGGTCTCGACTGCAGCGATTGTCCACTGCAGCAGGAACCCATATATTTCTAGCAGCTGCTTGTGGTGCGGCATGGCATCCTGCTCGTCCGGAGAGTCGAGGTCATTGTTGACAGCATCGGCTTCGGAGCTCAAGCCACTCATGACCAGGTCAAAGACCTTGCTGAGGGCATGTGTGGGAAGGTAGGAAGTGTATCTAGGCAATCAACGTTAGAGCAATGCCGCAGCGGGCGATAAGAGTATACGTATAGATTCAGAAGTAAGGGATATGGGTGCTAACTTGAGGAGAAGCTGGAGGGAGTCTAGGTTGGAGGCGCGCGTGATGGCATCGGGGTTGTCTGCCACGGCATCGACGATGGGGTTGAGGACAGAGTTGACGACATGGTTAGTCAGGGCCTCGGGATCGTTTTCGCAGTCGAAGAGGGCGCTGTCTGCCTCCGGGGTCGATATCGACGCAGGGTCGGACATGTAGTGCTTGAGTGCATCGTTGATGTCGAATGCGACGGTCGCCATGATGGGCGAGGATCGCCTAGCGACAGAGAAGCAGCGTGCGATCGAGATAGGCAGTGGTTCTTCACCTCAGACGGCTGTTGATTAGTGGAAGAGGTTGCTCGCGCGGCAACTGTTGCGCATGTCACCAAGACGAAGCTTGGGAACGGAATACAACACAAAGGCAAGTGCAGTGCAAGCAAGAGCAAGAATCCCTGGCCGGGTATCGCAGCGTTGGTGATGTTTTTGCTTGGTGTTTTGGCCTGGGCGGTGTCACGCAGCAACGGCGGGGATGTTGTTTTTGTTTTGTTGCGACGCGCCTCCCCCGCCAATCCCCCCAGTTGGCCGCTAAAAGTCGCGTGTTTTTGTCCAGCCAGCAGCCAGTCACATGGATGCAATTTACCGCCCCTCCAGCCAACCCCTAGCAGGACTCCCAAACCCATTTGGTGGTCCATGGCAATTTGTGTGGCTGCGATTAAGTTGCGACGAGCGAACCGTTACATCGAGTCGTCCAGAAGAAACCAAACTTTGCCTCAAGCCACTGTTTCCCTTCTCTCCTTTGCCTTGCTTGTTCTTGCCCGGACCTGTTTCCCACCGGCTTCTAGCACTGGGGTTCGAGCACGGCGGGCCGCAGGGAATCGGACAACAGTGCAATGACAACGACTGGGTCCCGAATGGACGATCCGTTTGCCATCCATGAGGATGTTAGGACCGAAGACACCGAGTTGATGGTGGAGGATGACGACAACCACATGGCGCAGGATGTCGACCCCAGAAAACTCGAACGCAAGGATATGCCCGAGGAGGAAGGGGATGAGGAGGAGGAGGAGGAGGACCAGAGCTCCGACGACGAAGTAGTAGTGGATATGGGCGTTTGGGCAGACATGGAGAAGCTGCAGAACGACTTTCCTGGATTTAAGGACAAGTATAAGTTGGTCAAGCGCATTGGCGAAGGTTCGTCTTCAAATTGCAGCCCCAGCTCAAGTACCACATCGTTAACACTGTCCTGTGTAGGCACCTTCTCGACCGTCTACAAAGCAGAAGACCTCCAATACGAGCACTACGATAACAGCTGGGACATCGAGGCCGACGCCAACAAGTGGGCATCCCCCCCCGTGAAGCGACAAGCCAGCTTCGATGCCACCCGGAACCGGCGGAAGACTCGATATGTCGCCATAAAAAAGATCTACGTCACCTCCAGTCCTGCGCGTATCCTCAACGAGCTCGAGCTGCTGCACGACCTGCGACAATGCCCGTCCGTATGTCCCCTCATCACCGCCTTCCGTGCCACCGACCAGGTCGTCGCCATCCTCCCCTATTTCCGCCACAGCGACTTCAGGGCCTACTTCCGGGACATGACGATTCCCGACACGGCCATCTACCTGCGCTCGATGTTTAGGGCGCTGAAAAGCGTGCATGCACATCACATCTTGCATCGAGATATCAAGCCTACCAATTTCTTGTATGACCCAGCCACCCAGCATGGTGTCTTGGTGGATTTTGGTCTGGCGGAGCGTGAGGGTTCCGATTGCAGACCCTGTCTGTGTCACGAATCCAGGACGACACGGCAACAGCGCCAATCCGCCTCGGCTTGGGCAAAGACGTCCACAACACCACAGCCGGGCTATCCTAAATCGGATACGCGTTCATCGCGCAGAGCAAACCGCGCGGGCACCCGAGGCTTTCGCGCACCCGAAGTTCTCTTCAAGTGCACGGAGCAAACGACCGCCATCGACATCTGGTCGGTCGGCGTCATCCTCCTCACCATCCTCTCCAAGCGCTTCCCATTCTTCAACTCTGCCGATGACGTCGAGGCCATGATTGAGATTGCCACGATCTTCGGCACCAAGCGGATGAAGGCGGCAGGCTTGCTACACGGATGCGTCTTCGAGACCAACATTCCCACAATTGGCTCGCAGGGCTTCTCGATCGAGAAAATCATCTTGTGGAGTACCTGTAGAACAGATGAGAAGCCGTTAACGGATGAGGAAAAGATGGCAGTCGGATTTTTGGAGAAGTGCATGGAGCTGGACCCCAGCAGGAGGATTACGGCCGAGGAGGCGTTGCGGCATGAATTCCTGAGAATGGACCAACCACCAAGTCAGGAGCTTGGTGATGATGACGATATGGACATGCTGCATGCCGACTACCTGCGGTATTAGCGGTTGATGTGCTACGAATTGTATGTGTACGAAGCGGTGCGGCATGTAGCAGGCGTTGGCCACGGAAAAGCACCCAAGGCGCAGACTCGTTTAATGGCGTTGAGAGAATGGACTCGGTGTAGATAATATTCAGCAGTGATTGATGACATGAACCGTCAACATGGTACTTCATTCTCAAGCAAGTAACCGGTGGTAGCCCATGGGTTTGAATTGGATCACATTGGCATTTCGCGTGCAACATATCAAACGGACAAAGGCTTGGTTATAACATAGCCCACAAGTAAGGTGCACGCCAAGGTGGTGGGCGAAATTCGATTTATTCGTCAAAACTCCATTTCTCAGAGTCCCCCTGATGCAATGCTCGAAGCCGACCCTGACCCTCTCACCACCCATGACCCTATCGGTGTTACACGGGCGGTCGACGAGTCTTTCACTTGTTTCATCCATGAAAGAAAAATAAACCCGGATTTGTTTTCCACCAACTCCCAATCTGAGGCCTTTTCTCTTTTGCTCCCATTTATGCCACAAGCTCGACAACACCACCAGCCTCGGTGATCTTCTTCTCAGCCAGCCGGCTGACCCATCTTGCGCGCACAACCAGGGGGATCTCGGGGAGGCGGCCCTTGCCGAGGACCTTGGAGTAGCCGAGCGGCAGGAGGTCGAGGACGGGGACGGTGTCCTTCTTGGCGCCGGAGATATAGGCGTCACGGGTCTCGACGGGGACAAGGGTCCAGAGCTGCAAGATGTTAGCCGGCTGCGTCAAGATTCAGGTTCGCTGCGCTGTCTGTCACGCCCTTGGAGCAATGAGATTGTTGCCAATCCCAAGTACAAGAACAAGGAGCGTTGGCGAGCGCGCGAGCTTGTTTGATGGCGGGCGAATGTACCTTGTCCAGGTTGATGACGGGCTTCCAGAAGTGGGCTTGCTGCTTGTGGAAGTACCGCATGCCAACTTTTCCGAAGTAACCGGGATGGTACTGTTCCCAATGTTAGTCGCTCGCTCGAACTATATGCTCGCTTCGGATTGTCGAACCTTGTCCATGTTGGTGCGGTGGTGGTGCTGACCACCAGCAAGACCACGACCACCGGGGTGCTTGCGGTGCTTGCCTACACGACCGTGTCCATGGGAGACGTGGCCGCGACTGGAAAAAACATCATGTTAGCCCAGATTCTTCTCGCGTTTCAAGGTGGGCTGTTTGGCGGCGGCGACAGCGCAGCCTCGATCGGTCGGCGGCTGCGCTCTCCATCGTGGCAACGGAGCGCACAGCGGGTAGAGGAGTGAGTCAAGACGTACTGCTTGCGGGTCTTCGAGGTTCGGGTAGGCATGGCGACGTTGGGTGGTGATGTCGCTTTTCCGTGGTTTGCGTCGAGAACTCGAGGTGGGCAACGATGTTTTTGCGTATGGCCCTTGGATCTCACTAGCCCGGAATATTGTTAGTGAGAGGGCAGTTTAGCCCTAACGTGGGCAGTGTGTGTGTGTGCGGACTAGTCCCCGGGTTAGATTTGATCCGACGATGGCTGAGTCATGTGACGAGATCGACCTTGGCTCCACCCATACACGCTAGCCTCATTGCCGTCTTGGGAACTTCACGATCCCAAACAATGGAGGTGAGCCACTACGTTGGTTGATATACAGCCGACGCCCGGGGTTATGATGGCTCAGGTTGGAGAGAAAGATTCAACTGTTGAAGATATCGCGAAGAGTCTCGGAGATATCAACTTTCATCATCCTTTCACTCCTTACGATGTGCAAGAACAGTTTATGAGGACTGTGTACGATGTGCTTGAAACCGGCAATGGCCAGATTGGCATTCTGGAGAGCCCGACAGGAACCGTGAGTACTTCTTCACCCATTGGAAGCCAGTTTTGACATAATTATCCCAACGTTCTTGATGACGCGGCATCTGGGCTCTGCGCCGTGATTGTGGTCGTCTGTTTGTTACTGACACGGAGCAGGGCAAGTCTTTGTCGCTCATCTGCTCCTCTCTGACCTGGCTACGAAACCACAAAGCCACCAAATATGAAGCATCCCTGCAAGTGAATGATGACTCCTACCAAGATGAGCCCCAGTGGGTTATCGACCAACTACTGCGCCGCAAACGAGACGAGCTCGTGCGTAAGTGGGAGGATAGAGAGAAACGCCTCGAAAACGCGCGACGGAAGGAGAAGGCGCTTGAAGAGCGTGGCCGGAAACGTCGACGTATTGAGGACGGTGCAACGACGCGGCGCAACCCGGAGGATGAGGATGCCGAGTGGCTCCTTGACGACTGGGATGGCCGCGGATCTGACAATCAGGATTCCTTGTCGGGACTGAGTAAAGAGACGCGGGAAACGCTGACACGCATCGGCCTCGGCGGTTTCAAGAAGGAAGAGGATGAGCAGGACATGCTTGGCGAAGAGGTCAAGGTGCGGACTCTGTCCTTTTCGATTGGAGCAGCTCGTAGTGACATGAATAGATCTACTACACTTCAAGAACTCACTCGCAACTGTCCCAATTTATTGCCGAGCTTCGTCGTCCGAGCTTCCCGTCTTCTCTACCCCAGGCCGTCACTCAAGCAGGTTCCACTGTAGAGACTGTGAAGTTGCTGCCGCTATCATCCCGCCAGAAGCTGTGCATCAATCCCACCGTCTCTCGGCTCGGCTCCGTACAGGCAATCAACGACCGCTGCGCCGAGCTTCAACAGCCCAAATCTGGCAAGAAATGCCCTTACGTTCCCAACGATGAGTTGCTCTCGCAGACGCACGAGTTCCGAGATAACACGCTAGCGACCATTCCGGATATTGAGGATCTCCATAACCTAGGGAAATCGTTGTCCGTATGTCCCTACTATGCGTCCCGAACGGCTCTGGCAGGCGCCGAGATCATCACATTGCCGTACCCATTACTCCTGCAGAAAAGCGCCCGTGATGCGCTCGGGGTCAAGTTGGAGGGCAATGTGGTGATTGTCGACGAGGCGCACAATATTATGGATGCGGTATCGAACGTGCATGCTGCCGAGCTACGTCTGAGCGACCTCAAACGCGGAAGAGGCATGTTGGGGGTGTACGTCAAGCGGTTTGGGAAGAAACTCAAGGGTGTGAACCGCGTCAACGTTGGTAGAGTGGGTAGGGTAATTGAAGGCTTGACGGCATGGATGGAGAGTGCTCTTCAATTCAAGGCAGGTCACTCCCTCCGTTGGAAATAAATCATCTGACTGAAGCAGCAAGACAATGGCATCGTCGACCCGAACGACCTGACTCGACCAAAAGGCATCGACCAAATCAATCTCTTCGAACTCATCGAGTACATCCAAGAATCGAAGCTGGCGTACAAGATTGAGAGCTACGCCTCTCACGTCGAGAGCGAGAAAGAGCCTGACAAGGCTACGCCGAGGCCCAGCTCTCCTGTGCTTCACACTCTGGTCTCCTTCCTTATTGCGCTCACGAATTTGAGCTACGAAGGGCGCATTTTCTACCAAAAATTGAATGGTCCAGCCTCGGACGTGCAATTGACATATCTGCTGCTGTCCCCAACGCACGCTTTTGCAGCCATTGCTGCCAGCGCCAGGGCAGTCATTCTAGCCGGCGGGACGATGTCACCGTTTGAGGACTACAAGGAACATCTGTTCCCTTTGAATTCTCCATCCAAAGTGACCACCTTGAGCTGCGGGCATGTGATACCACCGGAGAACCTATGTGTGTGGACACTTGCTTCGTCTCGACCAGAAGCGCCACCCTTTGAGTTCAGCTTCCAGCGACGAAGGGACCGAGAAATGATTGCGCAACTCGGACTGGCGGTGTTGAACATGTGTTCCGTCGTTCCGGATGGGGTGGTTGCATTTTTCCCGAGCTACGGCTACCTGGATGAGGTCGTTGAAGTCTGGCAGCAGCGCCAGGGCGACAAGCAATCGATCTGGGAAAGACTGCAAACACGGAAGGCTTTGTTCAGGGAGTCGAAGGGCGGAGGTAGCGACAACGTGCTTGAAGAATATACAAAAGCAATCCTAGGTGACGCAACAACAGCGGCAACGGGCAAAGGAGCCTTATTGCTCAGCGTCGTAGGCGGCAAGATGTCCGAAGGCATCAACTTCTCTGACCGCCTCGGCCGCTGCATCCTCGTCATAGGGCTACCATACCCCAACATTGCATCGCCAGATTGGAAAGCCAAGATTGAATACATCGAGTCGACGACCGTAAAGCGGCTGATGGAGCAGGGTGTCGCCAAGACCGAGGCCAATACCAAAGCAAAGCAAACGGCGCGGGACTACTACGAGAATGCGTGTATGCGCGCAGTCAACCAGAGCATTGGACGAGCTATTCGACATCGAGGCGACTACGCGGCGATTGTGCTGGTGGATAGGAGGTATGGGTCCGAAAGGATTAGGGGTAAGTTGCCGGGCTGGATAAAGGGCGGTTTGGTTGGTGACAGCCATGAGAAAGGGCTTGGACAGCTAATGGGGGCTTTGGGAGGGTTCTTCCGTGGGAAGAAGGAGGCGACAAGCGGCTGAAGCCTGGAAAACGAACGTCCTACGGTAAAGCCTTGTTGGTAGCAATGGGGACAGAAGATCGTTCGGCTGTCAAGATTTCATTAAGGATATCTGATTGGAGTTTCGTCAAAAGGAGAATATGCGCCACTACGCGATGTGATGCCGATTCAAAGACGGGTACCTGAGAAGAGTCATGACGGAGGTTTCGACGAACGGCCGGAACGGTGACATACCCGGCCGGGTGCTGAACGTTCGGCACACATTTATAAGGATGTGCGTTGTGGAGCACACAGTATCAGAGCAGCCTGGGGATTGGGCAGAGTTCTATTCGGATTGATCATCTGAAATGCCTGGATCCGGCTATGCAATCTACAGCATCAACGACATGTTGTCGAGCGAGTAATGAGTAATGCCGAGTTCTCAAATTAATAGACAGCTGCCGTTTTATTAGACGCTGAATAGTAAACTGAGGGGTCGACTTAAAGGAACGCGGGACTGTGAATATTGCATACATAGGACTTAGAACTTTGATTGACCATTGATGGAGCCACTAGAGGGTTTAGCTTTTGCCCGTTAGGTGCCTAACATGACCGCAGGGAGCCCGAACGGTCAAGGGCGCCATGAGACCATACAGCCGATTTCACTCGACCATGGCGTCCAGGCAACAAAAAGAGGCGGGCAAGGCTACGAAAAACAAGCTCAGATCAATATTAGCCCCTATACTATATTGAATAACCACTGGTTGATGGGAGATGCTGTAATATTATATTTGGCCTAGACTAAACGAAATATGATCGTTCCTGACAATATGAAGCAGAAACACTCGCCACCTGTCGTAAGTTCTTTCAACATCATTAAGCGGGCACCTAAAGATGTCTACCTGTAGAAAGTGCGTAAGAAATAGCCCCATACTGTTTAGCCAGCTTTAGATGCTGGTTTGAAAGCCTCGCAAGAACCATATCGGCGAACTCCCTGTGCCAGTGTTGTTCTCGGAGTGCAACCTGTTCGAAACCCTGAGGATATACGCCAGCACAACCCCAATCGACAAACCAGACCTTCATATTTCGATCTAGGATCAAGTTTCGCGGGGCAATATCCTGATGTGTAAAAACCATGTCTTGGAACTGGAACTTTGGTGTTCCGGGAGGTAGCTGATACAACATATCACAAACGTCGATCTTGTGATTGAACCAGTCTTCGAGAGCTTGAAGAGTTGGAAAGGGGCCAGCACCATCCTCAGTAAACCACGGACCCTGGAACTTCTCATTTACATCCCGACCGATAGGTCCGGGAGGCAGGTGATTAATAGCCAAGGCCTGCATTCTCTCGATGGCATCAGCGACCTGGGCTACCATAGACTCCTTGGAAGGTCGGTCAAGAGAGGCGAATACTTCCTCAACGGTAGTTCCAGAAATATAATCCATGATGATGAAATAACCTTTCATTGTTCTTCCGAAGCCATCAGGTATATCTGCCGTGAAAATTCGGTGTACCTTGGGAACTGCTAGGCCTAGCGTTTCACGAGCAAAGCTCATATTTTGTGACTCGCTCTTGGAAACTCGCTCCCCTCCCTTGATGACTAGATCTTTGGAGATGCGTGTGATTTGAATACCACCATGCCGATGGACTCGCGGTGCTGTAGAATAGACTTGAAGTAACTGCTCCTCGGATGCAGACAAAACGTCTTTGCCATTGAAGGGGAACGGGAAGAGATCATCGAAAGCTTCTGGCTGCATGAAAGCGAGGAGTTACTAAGTAAAAGTGAAGGTTGACATATGATTGGTGAAGTGCGAGGACTTACGTCTTTGAAAGGGGTGAAAAAGTCGGTTTCAGTTGGAACCTCGTCATCTTCATGCTGAGGCTTGTGGTGCGGCTGAGAGCCTGGCTGTGTGGCGGATGTCCTCAGCCTGGAGCGTTTTGATGGTGAAGAGCCCATACTGAAAGGCAAGCCAGAGAAGCACAGGTGGATCGATCGTGCTTGGTTGAGACAGATACGTAAGCGATCAGGAGAGAATGGATGACTTCAATTCGACCCAGCAGGCGGGAGGTGATGGGTGTTTGCCTGTCAGGCTTCTTTGCTTACCGAATAAAAAGGCAAGGAATTGGTACCCGGGTGTGTGATGGCCATGCATAGATTACTAATAAAAGCACTGAATTGTTGGTGGCGCTTGTCTGAGTACACCCCTTCCATTTGCTGAAGTACCTCACGTTACCCTAAAACCTGCTCTGGTACATGAGGATGGCAATTTCGTTCACCTACGTTCGGGATACTTGGTTCAAGCCATGATTTCCGATGATAACCAGATGAAAACTCAGATTCTTGCTGCCAGATGTAGGCCCGAGTATATTTTCGTAAATGTTCTCCAAAGTTCCCAAAACTACACTAGAAATCGGCCATCTAAAAAACAGCTTTTGTCAACCAACAAACTAAAACCTCGACCAACAAATCAACCTTGGCCAACGATTACACCCCCTGGTTCCGTAAAAATAAACATGCTGAAGCGGTAGTGAAGATTTATTTCAAGGTTGTAAACGCCTTGTTTACCTTTCGGCCCAATCAATTGCATGATTCCCCCAAGTTCCCTGCAACATGCCATTATGGGTGTATCGTAGCCGCGCGCCATCTGGGATTACATGTTTGCACTTGTAAACAGTGGTGAGGAGGATTAGTTTTAGATGGTATTCTTGCCTGAGTCGCGGCGGTACTGCGCTTGTGGCTGGCGTCAAGCACTGTCATACGCTGGCGGCCAAACACCGCGCCTACAATAAACGCTCTTAAGACGGGCAACGATGGAGTATAAGAAGGTCCTTGAAGCATGATCCAAATTGTTTCAGTTGATAGACAGGCCGAGGAGTTAACTCAATATATATCATTGTCCATTTTACTTACAATTCCAAGCCCATTGTTTCCACCTCTTCAACAGCTCACATTCTATCATGGGTAATTGTTTTGGGACACCTTCTCATGGTGATAAACCGTCCCATACCAATTTCGAATTGTCAAACTTGAATTCCATCAACTACATCCCCGAATCGAGTCAGGGGGAGATCCGCAGTAAATCCGTCTTCTATGTCCACTTGGTAGCCCATACCGTGCTTGAGAACGGTGGCAACCACTGGGACATCTTTCTGCAAACTGGGGTCAGTGAGTCCATTCGACTAGACATGACGCCTGGTGCCTTTCCCGGACGCTATGGCTTCCTTGGACGCCTAGACATTACAAAGCACAACTACCCAGTCACCACCCGCCAGCAGAAGCTGGTGACCATCGCTGCCGCACGTCGGTGCTCCGTCGGCTTTGTATTGGACGCAATTATACAGGCAGATAACCATCGTTACGAATTTACTAAGGAAGGGAGAGGATGCACCAGCTGGGTTCGCGATCAATTCTATTTATTCGTCCAGATTGGTCTACTCCCACCGGGATACGAGGCCCAATTCGAGCAAGCCATCACCACTGCTTGGATTGGTGGGGTAGCCCACGGCACAAGCAAAGTGACCAGAGGTACTTATTTGAGGGACCGAGGTGGAAATCAGCGGCAAGGACAGAAGAAAAAGGGTAGGATGGATAATCGAAACTCAAATCAGGCTCGTCGAAGAAGAGCTCGGTAATTGGCACCTGTTTCAACGTGTCCGCATCGTGCCAATCTATAGATTACTGCTGGAAATGCTCAATTGATCAAAGCAAAATTTGTACCAAGCATGTCCTGCCGGCGAGTTTGGGTCGTCTAAATAGATTTATTGTATATGAGTTATTTCTCTTTGTTTTCCCAAGGGATGCATGTTTTGGAGTGGCATGTTGGATGTAAGAACAATTATATTACTACATGCAAGTCTAGTCCGACTGCTAGAAATATTCCTTTGTTTCTGTATGAGACTTGTTTTTGTCAAAGGGGCAGTCTAAGTGGTTCAATGTTTTCGAAGTGTAAAGACATGAGTTTATCTACCTTCATTTCATCACCAACGTGATCCTTGCATGAATACTCACTTTGCCAGTAGAAGAGACAAAGACCGACAGTAGCCCGAAAATTACTTTACCATAGCAGGTAGATCGCTGTTATTTATACTGAAGCCATAGTGTGCCCCTTCCAACCAGCAGCTCCAACTCTTCACATGCCAAATGCTCGGATGGTGATGCAATGCAACAGCATCCGATGCTACTAAAATAGAAGCGCAACAGTCCGACTTTATATGCACAATCATTTTAATAGTAAAGTCATATCCTCTTCCACCTAGTAGTCTATTTCGTCGGGCCCTTGCCCTCTGTACGGAATTTCCGGAGGGCTAGGTCAAGTTCGCGACAGACTCTATGCACCAGCCTTGGAAATTCACATGACCTGTGTCTGGTATTATGTTTGCAGCTCAGTCTGGAAGTTCCTGACGGTCACCTGCCCACCCAGCTCGCCCGTGGCGAAGTTAAACACAGCAAAGCGGAAGCCCGAGAAGAACTGCCAGCGGTTATGCACCACGGTCGAGCCGAGTGGCTCCCAGGTCTCGCCGTCGAGGCTGTAGGAGAAGCTCGTCACGCGACGGGGTGTCAGGCCAAAGGCGGGCTCGACGTCGGCGTCGACGCGCAGCCAGACGTCGGCGCCCTCGACGACGGGCCCCGTGGCCTCGACGGTGCCGGTGGAGATGGTGGCCCAGCTGGAGTTCATGTCGATGCCGTCGACGAAGACGAGCTGGGCGGCGTCGCCCGTCTTGTGCACGCCGATATAGGCGCTCTCGTCGCGGAAGATGGCGGCGCCGGCCCGGTCGCCGTCGGCCATGGCGCTGATGTCGAGGTGCCAGGTGGCGAGGGAGCGCGGTGCGGTGATGCGGTGGGTGAGGGTGTTGCGGGCGTTGTAGAGGTCCTGGACGACGGAGGCCGTTCGCAGGACGAGGCCGTCACCGCTCAGCTCAAAGTACTCCGAATCCGGGCTGTGGTTCCACTCCCACTCCGGGTTCAAGGTGGGAGCGGAGAAGTCGTCGGAGCGGTCGACGCCCGGAACCGTCTTGTTGGTGGACACGGGCACGGGGTAAGTCGACCCCCATGTGCCGTCGTCGAGGACCAGGGAAGGCCAGTCGTCGTCGGACCACTCAATGGGGGCCATGACAGGGACACGGCCGGCCGGGTATGCGTCCATGAAGGCGATGTAGTGCCAGTCCCCGGCCGCGGTCTCGACCATGCCGCCCTGGTGCGCCCAGCCGGCGTTGGGGAAGGGTCCTTCAAGGAAGTCCCAGAACTCGCGGACCTCGTAGGGGCCGAAGGGATTGTCGGCGCGCAGCAGGTACTGGCCGCTGGCGACCTTTGTGGGCACGACCCAGTAGTAGCCGCGGATCTTGTACATGTGGGCGCCTTCGAGGTAGAGGTCGGCGCCGCTGTCATAGACGAGCTCCGTGCGGACCTCGGTGAGGCCGTCGGCCGAGAGCTCGGTGACGCGCAGCTGGCGGTTGCCCCAGGCGACGTACATGGTGTCGTCGTCGTCGAAGAGGATCCCGTTGTCATAGAAGCAGCCGTCGATGGTACCGTCGAGGGTCCAGTTCCAGGCGTTGTTGTCGCCGTCGTTTTCCAGGGCGTTGTTCCCCGGCGACGAGTACAGCCAGGTCCGGCCGGTGGACTGGATGCAGCCCATCCAGTAGAAGCGGTCGTCGGACTCGCGGTAGCGCATGGAGCTGGCCCAGATGCCGCGCACGTAGGCGCGGCTGTCGTCGCCGTTGAGGTTGTACTCGGGGCCAAAGTCGGCCAGGTCGGGCACGCTGTGGCTGACGGGCGTCCAGTTGACCAGGTCGTACGACTTGTGGACGGGCGCGCCGGGCGAGTAGGCAAAGGTGGACGTGGTCATGTAGTAGGTGTTGGCCACGCGGAAGACGTCGACGTCCGGGAGGTCCTGGAAGCGCACCGGGTTGGTGTACATGGCTGGCTGGCATGGCCGGGTTGGGCTGGCCAGGCCCGAGCCTGCCACGAGGCCGACGGCGAGAAGAGACGAGGAGAGCATCGCGGTGCTTGTGTGTAAGTCGGGATGGGTCGAGAGGCAGCCGAGGCACTGGCTGAGTGGCGAGGACCAGTGCCTTTAATACCCGCTCCTCTTCCGCCAGACGACAACAGACTCAAGAGAAAACAGCCTCTTTCTCTCTTAGACGAACCGCAACGCCGAAGGCCATATTCCGCCGTCATCGTCCTTCTCCACCCAAGCCCAAGACCTGCGGCCCATGGCCTTGCGCGCCAATCACAGCACCGCACCGCACCGCTTCTCCCCGGACTCCAAAACCAGAGGCGGTTTTCATAAGAGCCTTCTGCCGAAGCGGAACTGCGGGGGCACCAGCAGCCCTCCCAGTCATGAGGGGGTTCCCCCAGATGTTCCCCAAGTTTGCATTACGGTCGATCGTCAATGCCGGTTTACCCCCTCCAACCACGGCCTTGCGTTTGCGGCAGGCCGAAGCACACACCGATGGCCGCGCATTAGGACCGCTAGTTGCGTGTGCGTCATTAAACACCTGATTTTGCAGTCGCCTCCGCAGAGCGTTCTTGCTCTTGCATCTGTGCGCCAAATGGAGCGCCATTCGAATGGAAGCTTGTCCAAGGAGCTGGCGCCCCAAGCAAGCTTCACACTGACCCGTCCGCTTCTTCTCTTTTGGTCTTGGCAAAGGTCCCACTGCTCCCATCCTTTCGGCGTGAAGTACTATACGCATTGGCACATTTGTTGCCCTCTGTGTTAGACTACACCGTCGAATTACGCGTCACCTCGGTGGGGAATAATTGGCTCTTCCAGAAATATGCAGGTCGATGAACAGGGAATATGCGAAGCTATCTAAAACAGAAACACCCCAATCATTTTAGCTGTACGCGTGATTCTCACACAGAATCCGAGCAGTAGTCGACAAGAGACCCCCTAGTCCGGGAAGAAGGTGGCCTTTTCAGCCCAAGGATGGCTCCATTTCTGTTTCCTAGAACGTCTGTGTAGTGGAAACTTGAATTCAATGGGTTGAATTTCCGAAAATAAAGGACTCAGAACCCTCTCTTCGTGCACTAGCTTCTGGGGGTGCTGGTGAGTGCTTTCTTGTTTCCTGGTGCATTCTTGTTTTCCAGTGCTACATTATTAAAGACATGGCTGTGCTCATGCTCAAGTTTGTGCCATAAACTCTGTTGCGCCTGCGTTCCGCAGCTGAATCTCGTCCAGGGCATCGGCGAAGGCTATGTCTGTCTCGGCGACAAGAGTGTGCTTTTCGAGTTGTTTTATGGTGGTGCCATGCCCTTGCTTACCCTGTTGCTGTTGCTCATCCTGCTCGAGTCGTCCTATTCGCTCTTCGGTGGTCTCTTCCTCAGTATCGCTCGGCCGCCAGGCTTGAGAACTTCGTGCAGCGCCACGTTCGCAAGCATAGTCACCCGTCTGGGGGTCAGTCTTGTAGGTGATCTCGGCGGCACATTGTGGACATTGAATGAAGAAACGGAAGATGATTATCCCTATATGGGTTTCGTCTGCGATTCCCTTGCGCGCGTTGAACTTGGTGCCTTTGCCTATGTACTATCCGCATGTCGTGCATTGCAGTGGGAACGGTGTCATCAAGCGGACAGTCGCAGCGGTGCTGGGCCCTTGGCTTTTTTTTAGTTCGTGGGACCTGACGGGGGTCAAAGTCATGGGGGTAGTACTTGGACAGAACCTTGCGTTCTGACATGATGGGCGATTGCGATTCGTCGTTGGTGATATGTTTGGCTTGCAGGGAATGACTGCCTGGGTTGATTCGCCAGTACAACACGAGCATGAATATATATGGGAAATCTCTCAACTTGACACATTGCAGTGGCGAAACTTTAGGTTAAAGAGAGTCAAGACTCTTCAATCAAGGTTTCGTCCAAGCTTCCGGTAGCTTAACATGTGCCAGCGAAGTAGTGGTTAGGTTGGCCACGATCGGTTATGCCGCAAGCTTTACAGGCAGCTGCAAAGTGTGTTCAAGGGCGATGCAATGCTGCACCAGCCGTATCATGTTAAATGCCTTTGACATGTGCGATTTGCCCTGGAAACCAATCATGGAATGTGATTTCACGCCACAGTCATCCAATAACCACAGGCTTACAAGTCGTAATTGTGTCATGGCTGTATGAACTAGTCTTTCAGGTGAATTATTGTGTATTGTCTCGGTACCTCGTACTGACTTCCTGAGTACTACACTGCTCTGCCCTATGATCACTTTGTTTGCTATGTTACTTTAGCAATGTATAGGCTTTCACATTGCCATTATGGCGATACAATCACATCCTCAATGATCCCCAATGTTGTATGACAAGGAGTTAACTGGTGGAATCACCACAGAAATAACTGGTCAATTTCTTATTAGACTACATGAGAACACAGACCGGCAATATCTACAGCGGTCACAATCTTGTTAGGCCAAATGTGTTTTGGTAGTACACGTAATGAGCCAGCGCTCGTACGGCGTAACGTGGCGAAATGGAGAAGCCCATGGATAAAAAAAAAACAATTAAGTCGATGATAATGAGAAGACACGACACATAAAAAAAAAGGCGGTGCCGCAAAGAGTCATCATAGAAGGAAAAGAAATTGCCCAATATCAAAGCGTTTAGAAGAGAACAATGAGCATTCCTGATGGAATGTAGCTCGCAGTATGGTGTAGACGTCGCATAATATGTGATCTTGAGCTCTGTGCTGCGAGTAATTAAAGTTTGGAGTGATGCTGTGTATAGGTGAAGGGCTAAATTACGAGAAATGAACTCATATCAGTTTGTTACGATTTTCTCTCTTCCTGTGCTGCAATGTTGACTAAAGCATGCTGACAAGGCAATCGGAACATCGAGCATCATTGTTAAAAACCCGCTGGGGTCCTGCTTGTAAACTGTGCCGCCTAGTGTCCCGTGATTGCTTCTTGATTTGAAGGCCCACGGCTTAGTATTGCTATACTCAGCGGTCTCCGTCCTTCTAACATGGATCGGATGCATAGGCGAGCAGAAGAGTACAAAGAAATACTGAGTCGAATAATACAAACAATCTGTTATGATTATGTATAGTAAAGTCACACTCATTGTTCGAACTCGAGGCATCAGAAAATTCTTATGTTGTCGGTGTAGAAATCATCGGAATTCGCAACCGTTTTATAATGAGGACTTCAACACCTGCTTCGGGTGAACCAACAGCGTCCTGATTCTAGCAAACGTAGATGGTAAGAAGAGCGAAAAATGCCCGGTGTGATTCTTAGGGCGAACGAACTCACAGTACATAGAAGGCGCTCGCAAACATGGAGGGTTGCCAGACCAAGTGCGTACTCAGGCTTGGCAGATGATAGTGTAATCAGACCAGGTGACTGATTTCTCGTCAAGAAGGTGGTGAAATCAACGGCGACTTTCCATTCCAGCCCAGGAGAGATGCAGTCAGATGTGTTGTGCTACTAAACCGAGCTGGGACAGACGGCCTCGGACCTCCCACTCGGCTGCCCCTATTCGAGTTTGGTCTGCTTTGTCAAATTTATCAATCTCCAAGACATCGCAGATGGGGGCACATTTGCCCTTTGATCCCCCGGCCTTTTTTTACAATCTTAACATTCTGGAGGAGCGGATTTTAGCTCGGGGGCAATAGTCCAAGGCCATTACGTCTACCTGCCAGGGCGACATCTGGGTCCGGTAACTCAAAGGGGGGTGGTGGGCTTGGACGTGATTCGTCGAGTTCCTTTCGCGAGCCGATCTGGACAAGGGGATAGCCCAATTTATCCAAGGCATGGAGGAACAACCTCTGTCAATGGCCAAAGGGCGATTCGGCCTGGGATTTGGAGCTCCACCGGCTCTTGGGTATAGCTCGTGCCAAGATATCTCGGCAGCGGGGTTGCTGTAGGCTCGGAGCATGGGACGGCCGCCCAAGAGTTGCGACTGTTTGGTAAATTGGGAGATTGGAGGAGCAGCTGTCTTTTGCCGTAGTCCACGCATTCCCAACCAAAGCCAGAACCTGACATAGCCTCTAAACAGCGCCGTGGAATCCCGCAGCCAAGGACCCAAGCCCACGGTTACCATGCTCACGCAGGCCACGTGTAAACAAGAAAGGGGCGTTGGCGGAAAGTCTGCCGCTTGCCGCCGGAAATAAGGTGGGCGAGCGTTTGGACATGGACTATTCCCTCGGTGCCAGGTGAAAGTCGTAAGGATCCAGCCCACGCCGACCCATGAACTCTCCACATGAACCCCAGAGCCCAGGATGGACGGGGCACTTCACTTCATATTTGACAGCTGAAAAGGGAATGTCGGAGGATGTAATCACAATGCTCCGAGGTGAAGGAATCCTGTTCTTGCCGCGAAGCCAGACAGGGTTCTGCAGACGATGTATAACATGGGAGATGTCCGTCCTCGAAAGAACCCAGTGATTGTTGGTCGTACACGCCTGTCTTCTTCAGGAGTCTCAAGTATACGCGGTTGTGCTTTCGTTCCAGACTCTGCCCACAATGAGATACCTTAGCCTCCTCACCTTCGCCGGTGCAGCACTAGCTGCCAGGCCGTTCCTGGATGTGGTCGACACTGGCTTCGAGGACTACCTAGGTGGCCAGAGCAACTGGACCGAGGGCACTCTACCGTCTCTGCAGGACATCCGCTCCATCCCCGACTTCGAGTACGCCGCCAAGCAGGTGCTCGCCGATGACGGCTGGGCTTTCTACCGCCTCGCCGCTGGCCAGGAATGGGGTGAGTTGCACACGCATACGGTGGTGCGGCTAGCTCTAACCCCGTTTGTCTCCCAGGCTACCGCAACAACCTTGAAGTCTGGAACAAGGTCCAGCTCAGGGCTCGCTTTCTCCGCAACGTGGTCGACCTGCGTGAGAACATCGGGTAAGACTCTCGTCGGACTCATCGCTGAAATGTTTGTGGTAGAAGCTGACGTGCGGTGTAGCATTGAGCTGTTTGGATACAACTTCAGCGCCCCGTTCTTCATTGCCCCGGCTGCAAATGCAGCCCACGGCCACGAGCGAGCAGAGCTCAACTTTGCCGAGGCTGCCGGTGACGAGGATATCATGTACAACGTAAGTAGCGGAGATCTATGTCATAGTTTGTCTAGCTTACACGTGCGCAGGCCGCGCTCTTCGCTAGCAAAACCATTGAGGAGATTGACGCTGTCAAGCGCAACGACACTCTGAACGGACGTCAGGTCATCTTCCAGCAGGTCCGTCTTCCCACCGTTTTATGTGTAGGGGACGGTGCTAAAGAGAGCGTAGATCTACACCAACAACAACCTGAGCATCACCTGGAATGACCTGGACCGCGCGGCCCGAACTGGCGCCAAGGCCATCGTCCTCACCATTGATACCCCCGGCTCGTCTGTTCGCGTCCGCGGTGCACGCCACTCTGGACAGGACTAGTAAGTCAAGTTTCTCCAGGACGGCTTGATCTTTACTGATAACTTGCGCAGTGCCTCCGCCACCACCCGTCCCAACACTGTACGTCCACAACATTCCTCTCCGTAGCCTGACACTGACTCTCCTAGTGGGACACGTTCGACGAGGTCCGCAGCCGCACCGATCTGCCCATCATCCTCAAGGGTATCACCACTGTCCAGGATGCCGTCGATGCCATCGAGCACGGCGCCGACGGCATCTACATCTCCAACCATGGTGGCCGCCAGCTCGAGTACTCTCCCTCCCCCATCGAGACTGCTTACGAGATCTTCCGCAACGCCCCGTGGGTCTTTGACAGAGTCCCCGTGCTAGCCGATAGCGGTGTCCGCAAGGGATCCGATGTGCTGAAGCTACTTGCCCTCGGCGTCAAGGCTGTTGGTATGGGCAGACCGTGAGTTTTCAGTCGAATTCTGAAATGGAATAATGGCTAATCATCTCCAGCTTCATGTATGCCAACGTGTACGGCTATGAGGGTGTCGTCAAGGCTATTCGTCTTATGAAGAACGAAATTGTTCAGGACGGCTGGAATTTGGGCATTGGATCTCTTGATGACTTAAACCCTGAATTGGTGAGTAACTGACTGACCATGAGAGAATTATTTTTACTAACCTTGATAGCTCAACCTGAACACTCTTGAGCAGAATGTCAACATTCTGAAAGCTGCTTGTACATCTTAATTGACTAGTCATTGCGGAAGGACGTTCAATTATCAAAAGTTTCAAGTGTCAAGTTTCAAGACATTGATGAATACATATTTTATTAATGTCCAAAGCTTTGCAAGAATAAAGATATAGCCCAACTTTTACTGTCTAAAACACATCTATGAGCCGAACCAATGCTGTCTAAAGCGTGTCAAGCTTACATCCAATCAGCAACTTGCCACAACCTATAGATATTTCAAATGATAAATGGTTATCAAAACGCGTCTCGCCATCAGATGAATTGGCAGAAGAATATTCAATATCCAATTGTGGTTTAAGCAAAGTCAACCTCGAGCGTTTCTAGTATTCCTATCTTTCAGCACACAATCGGGAAGGCTCTTGCTTCATTCTAGTTTTCAAATGATTACCGAAATTGGGTAATCTAGCTGAATCCAGGATCAGTTTCAGTTCGGGCAATGATCGTTCAAGAAGCATACATCGAAGGGGTTCTTGTAAGAAGTATGTCTCATTTCAACATCTTTCCGTGGTTGTGGTGAAAATAAAGCTTCAGTAAGCCTCATTTAATGATAGTTAGTTCATGTATGGAAGTCTAATGCTCTACTTTATTTCGATAGGTGATTTGAAAGGTCCTCTGCACACTCTTGAACAGTCAGAACACAGCTCACTAGACAGTCTCCTCCGGCAGATACGTGCCAACTTCAACAGCATCCTCCCAGCTCAACCCCATGCCCCCAGCTTTGGTCAACTCCCACTGCTTCAACTCATACTTAGGATCCTGGCCCTCCTCCTGCTTCACCTCGGCCAGGTCGAAAATGCGGTAGTCGGCGTTGAAGTACCAGTACCCCGTCACGCCCTGCCGCAAGAAGGCCGAGTGCGATACGACGGCAATGGCCTTTTCAGGGCGCGAGGACAGGTCTGCGAGGACGGACTGGGCGCGTGCGAGGATGGCTTTGCGATTGTACTTGTAGAGCGCCCCGGCTTCCGAGGTCTTGTCTGGGAAGACGGGGTCAACGTGGGAGAAGTCGACTTGCGGGAACAGCTGCTCTAGCTCGGGAACGGGAGTGCCTATGTCGCAGGGCTTGTCGGAGTTTTCTGCGGTTCATCAGCTTCATTGATTGATGCGTTAATGATTCTTAGGGCACTCACCCTGCCAACCGGCATGTGCCTGAATGGGCACGCCCTTGTCCAACAGCCAGCCCAGGGAGCGCAGCGCGGTGTCAATCGTGCGGCGCATGGGGCTCACGAGAATGAGCTGGATGTTATCGCGCAGGTCGGCGGGCAGGTTGGCCTGCAGGTGTGTGCTCAGCGAGGCGCATTGCTCCTCTCCGAGAGTGGACAGGACAGGGTCGTGGATGGAGTGGTCTGGGGGTGAGGCGTTAGTGGAAGCAGCTGGCGATAGGTGGGAGAGACGTGCCTTGGGTGGCGTTGTGCAAGGCTTGCGCATGCCGGATGAGGATGATGGTGGGAGGCATCTTGGGCATGTGCAGGGATGAGGTGAGAAGAGGGTGGTGATAAGAATGGGGGAGCCACTGGATGAAATGGCGGCTTGCTATGAGCAGAAATAAGTGTGCAGCAAACCAATAGCCTTGCACTAGACATACAGCCAATGCCCTCAGGGGTAACACGCTTACAAGGTGACGTGGTGAGTATGAGTCTTCATAAATCTTTGCAACCCTTTATAATCTAGTTAATTGCTAGCCTCTGTTTCAGCATCTGCCTTGTTTGAATTCGTTCTTTGGTTTTGCAGTCTGCATATTTCTCCTACCAGTATTTGCCAGGTTGTCTCCATAATGGACGGTAATTCACAATCGACACAAATTGATGCCTCAGGCATCCGCAGCCATGAAATATCAGCACAATAGCATATCAATCACGCTTGATTGAAATCATTAGCGCTAGGCCAGGGTGACGTACGGATTCTCCAGCTTCGATCTTTGTACAGTCTCTAACCAGTAAAACAATACGTTTGCTTGGATCCCTTGAATAATTAGGTACTCCCAGTGCTGCATGCTAACCATGTGTTGCCCCGAAGATCATGGTTTCCTTGGTCTTCCAACCACAAAGCCAGTAGGTAAAACAACGAGTGACCGTTGATATAAAGCGAGAGAAGCCGACTTCAACATGGCCATTCTATGGACAGGAAAAGAAGCTTTTTTTTTCTCCTACCAAGCACTGCACAATAACTGTTCCAGCTCAAAGACACTGCTTGTCTACAGTGCTAGCATCGAATTCGATAAACAACCCCCTACACGATACGAAGAAAGAACGCGCGCAAAATTGTCATCCATCTTTCTAAAGACTAAATTCGAGTGGCTGACAGAGGCGCTACAGCTCCCGCCGTTGAAGCAGGCAGGCAAGACCAACGCGCAAATCTACGCGCATGTTCAGTACTGGAAGAAGCATCGAGATCAAAGCACACTGAGCGACGACGGGAGGGAAATCTGGTATGCTTTGGGCGAGTACCACGACGAGGCACATCGCGCCAAACTCAGAGGTCTAGGATCATTTGAGTACAGACTAGCCATGGAGAATCTCAGAGCCATGTACATCCTGTTTCTGAACAAGGCCATTCCTCAGCCAAAGTAAACCCAGGAGATCCGGGGGCCTACTTTCGTTATTTCATCGTGTGTTGGCACTAGATCACAGGAGCACGTTTCTATTCAGCTGAATGATGTTTGGTCAGGGTGAATAATTAGCATTAAATATCGGCTGAATCAATGTTCATGCCGAGTAGATACTTGATTGCGCGAGCTGAGAGTATGGATAGCTCTTCCCAACCTCACGCTAGGCATCATCGCCCAGTGAACCGCTTCTCTACATAGCGCAACGGCAGATACAGCACAGCGCTCAAAGCAAACGCAATCTCAAAGCCAATATCTCCCGTCGTCTGCGCAATCGGCCCCGTCCACCAGACCTGCGCCATGGACGGCACCACCAGCGCAAACGCCAGCATCCCGCTGCCCAGCGCCGCGGCACCGACGGGCAACCTCTTGGCGTCCTCCCAGATGGCATGATCGTACGACTCGTAGTCTCTCTTGCGAAAGACAATGTGCTCCACAGCCAGGATGCCGACGAACGCAGCAGACCAGTAGCCGATGAGGGCGACAAAATTCTCGAGGTTAAGCAGGAAGCCGTCGGCGACGCGGATGGCAACGGGGATGACGATGACGGTGATGACGATGGCGAAGCCATAGCGCGGGACGCGGATCAGCCAAGGGACCAGCGTCTGAAAGTTGAGCGTGATGGCATACATGGTGCCGGCCGTGTTGCCCAGCAGCGTGAGCGAGAGCACGACGACGACGAACTGTCCGAAGCCGCCGGTGCTGGAGACCATGGCGGCGAGCACACCGCCAACCAGGTTCTCCTCGTAGGCCGTCTGCCAGGAGGGGTTGTTGGGGATGGCGCCGGCGATGGCGGCGCCGAGTGTCATGAGGAGGACGGTCGGGATGACGAGGCCGCAGTACGTGTAGGCAAACACGCGCCACCTAAGCATCGGTCAGTACAACCAGTCAACAAACAAGTAAATGTATGTACATACGAAGGCACCTTAGGGTCGAAGTAGGTGGTCAAATCACTTGCAATGGCCGCCCACGGAATCATGTAGCTGGCAACGATCATGCCGAAGCTGATGATCTGTGGCGCGGTAGCCGGCTGCGCGGGCACGACCTGATCAACTAACCGGTGGCCTCCGCAGCCCGCGGCAATGGCGATAGTAATGACCGCAGGGATGAAGGCGTAGGTCTCGTAAAAGTGCAGCACCTTGAAGCCAGCAAAGGAGATGAGCAGCGATAGCAGGGCGATGATGACGATGCCGGCGTCGGGGGTCAGTGTGTCGCCAGATACGGCGCGCAGGCATTGGCCGCCGACGACGCAGAGAATTACAATGAAGCCGGTGAGAGTGGCGAGGTTAAGCAGCACAGGGACGGAGACGATGTAGCGGCTTGCACCAGTCAGTCTCAGCCCACACACACATACTCAGTTCAGGAGAACATACCCAAAGCTATACCGCGCAAAGACCATTTGCCTCATGCCCGTCTTGGGTCCAAACGTGGCCAGATACGCCGGCGCCACGGTCGACAGCAGACAGAAGAAGAGGATCACCAGGGCGGCATCCCGCAGGCTGAGCCCGTACACCATGGGGCCCAGCAGGCCGAAGAGGACCCCGAGGATGTTGGTATTCATGGAGCACCAGACGGTGAAGATGTTGAGGTAGCGCGTCGACGTGCGGGCCGACAGGGGCAAGGGCTCGATGCCACGCTGCTCGACGCGGCCGAGGCGCAGCGCTTTGGTGAAGAAGTTGACGCTCGACGTGCCCGACGTGGCCGAGGCGGTGTCAGTTGCCATGTTTGTGGACTGCGGGTCTTTGGACGCGGCGGATTCGGGGTCAGGGTAGGTGGCCATGATGGATCGCTTTGCAAGAGACGGCTGGAAGGTGTTTCGGGAGGGTATCGTGGGAATGACGAGATGCTGCTTCGTCCTTCTGATGACACAACGCCTCGCTCGCCACCAGATATGCAACACGCAGTGAGACACAACCAATCAAAAATCAATAGCCACCTCTAGAAAAACAACCCTCCGCGGTAAGTAAAAGAGGAACGAGCTCACACAGCTTGCATAATCAAACCCAACATGAGTCTATATCTCTTAACCAGAACTAGGCGTGTGAGAGATGGCTTAAGTTGTAGTTAGTCAGGATGACTCGATTTTATTTTTTACCTCTCCACAAACCGGAGGCGAAGAAAAAAAAAAAAAGATGAGTGGCTGATAATCTGCTGGAGGCATTTTTTCCTTAGCTTGCGCCTTATCGTAGGACATCCGGGCCCGGCATCGGATCCACACGACAGGGTCCAGACCCGAGTCTAGCCGGCGGGTTGGTCCGGGGAGGATTCGGCGATGCTTGGCGTTACACCGCAATTCGTGTGAGGGCTTTTTGTTACCGGATTTATGCCTGGTTACAATATGACTTCGTAAGTGTTTCGTTATCTTTCATAGCCTTGCAAAATGCTACCGGTAGTCCACTTAACAGGTTATATAACTAGCTTAGCAAAACATTGAAAGCCCCAGAGCGTCAGCTGTTCTTTCCACTCCTCTCAAAGTAGTCTGATGATAGCACAAAGTTATACCATCTCAGAATAAGATGTTCAAATTTGAATAGTAGAGGACTTATTTAACATGCCCGTACAAGAGCCGTTCTCGGACTGGAGCTTCGAGATTGCCGGCGGTGGCTAAGATCTGAGTGACGATGACTTGGAGCTCTTCATGCGTTGCTGGGCAGCCCAGGTTGGAGCTTGCGATGACAGATTGGCCAAGATACTACAAATGGGCTCTAGATAGACTTTTGTTGGAACTCTGCGGTGTTTCTGTGCAATTGTCTGTCGTGTGAAAGATCACGCATGAAGGGTGGTTGAGGGTATTCCTCAAATTGCGACAGCTTTTCGCTTTGAATCTCCGCTCCGGCCCTTCTCGATTGCAAAGTGACATGGGATTTTTCAGTTCAGCACTTCTCACAAAGCTTGCAATAAAAAGTTCCATTTGATAGCTTGACAGAGAGTCTCGCGGTCCTCACGCTGGTGCTCCACTGCTCTCCCATGTCCCCAGATGCGCAAGAACATGTGTAGACTGATTGTTCCTATCTCGCCGCCTTTCATTTCTTCACTTCACTCCTCAAGATGTCCTTGGTTTTTTCTTGAGCTCCCCAGTAATGTTTCCGTCGATCTATAAAAGGCTGACCCAGAATCATGCTTTGTTCCAGTGTTTCGCAGACGTAAAATGCCAAGTTGATACCCTTTGGAGACATCTGAACATTGCGCCTTAAGCACACCGGACCCGTCTTTCCTACGATTGGAAATTCTCTTTCTCCAATGATTTCAAGGCTAGAAGGATCTCCGTCTTCAAGATCGATAACATCAATCGCTAGCTGTTGTGCGAGTTGCCGTGAGATGATATTTCCGTGGCATAACTCACTGACCCTCCCAACCACAGGCTTGACTAAGTCTGATTTACCAGATATTTGGTGGTAGAGTGAAACAGCTGTCGCATCTGAAATATCGGCTCGAAGCACGCTGTCGCTAGCGCGAACGCTGATAAAGTCGCTGCTACCGGTAGACTGGTGAGAAATGGGAGGTGGCACCTCTTGTTCTGTACGCTTGCTACTCTTCTTGGGTGTTGCAGCAGTTGGGTTGCCCGTGACTTGTTTTGGGCGAAGGTCCAGGGGTGGAACCTGTATTGCCGCTGGAGGTATATCGTAATTCACTGCGAGACCATGGATACTGGCTTTTGTAGAATATGTTGTGTCCGGCCTTGGGGAATTGAATTGGTCCACCATCATACCCCCATTAAAATAAACACCAAATGTCTCATTCCCTACAACACCAGGAACACTATTTTGCGCAGATTGATGTACCATCGGGTGCACGGTATCGAGAGATGAAGAAGCGGGAATGTCAGGGGTAGAGACAAGCTTCGAGCTGTGTTCTGGAATTTCGCCTTTGCGCCGCATGCTACGCGACAAATCAAGAAGCGAGTTCATGTAGTGGGATGCGGCGGCTGTCGCTGAGGCGGTGCCGGTCTCGCCTCTTTCATGTGCCTTTTGCTGCCAGTACTCATTTGTCATCGTCTCATACACCTTGAGCGAGGATTGCAGATGCTTACTAGCTATGGTTAGCTATGACGAATAGAATGAGAAGGGTTACTTTACTTCTCTTCAATCAGTCTCGCTCGAAAACTTGGATCTTGCGTGGTCGAGTGACGCTGATTTAGCTCCAAAGAAATTGTGTTAATGATCATATTAACCGTCGTTTGCACTTGTTGTATGTCTCCGACGACTTCCATGATCTTGGACTTAGTGTAGGACCATTTGAATGCCTGCCAAAAAGTGATGGAACTGTTCAGTCTGAATACGGCTTTTGGGATTCCTCGAATGCGTTGTCTTAGGTGTTTTGCGAGTTGGCTCAGTGTAATGAGGGTTTTCTCTCGCTTTAGGTATCCGCATACATTAGACTGATCTTCGGAAAACTCCGTCTTCTGTATAGTTTTTAATGCAATGTCGAGAGTCGTGCCACTTGAATATAATTGAGAGGAAACAAATGCTATTTCCTCGCCAATTGTCTTGAATTCCCTCGCAGTGCGGATAAGGCTCTGGCCGACCTTGGCTGAGGTAGCCGCAAGAGCAGCGACTGTGATGATGCTAGCGGCAAGACTTATTGGCTCAGCCATTTGGTACAGCTGGGGCGATGTCTTGGAAAAAGTGCCTGCTGGGGCCACGGATCGATATATCCTTGGGAATTGGGACGGTGCGAGTAACGATTCATTTGAGCTTCCCAAACATTCGTATTATACTTTTATTGGCGGTTCCATTCATTACTGCGCTAGGGGGCAGTGCAGGGGATAGTTTAGGTGGCCATCGACCCGTTAATTGTGCAAGAACATCATGTGCCTACTGATGCCTGTCTTCCATACAATTAGCTTGGCAGTGCAAAGGTGCAAATAATGTAGTCGCCCCACAATGTCTAAGCCAGTGTTTGTCGCTGGTTGAAGAACTTAAAGTTGCCTAAGTATCTAACCCATTCCATGCTTACATCGCAGGCTGCAGTGGGAAATACGACCATGGACGGATGCGGTTATCTAACATCAACGTAGTTCTTTGTAGCCACTGAATACTGCTCAGGCTTCTCGAGCTTCATTGGAGCAGATCCATGTCCAGTACACCACTCGCACCTTCACATTGCCAAGAAATTAAGCCATGGATATTTGAGGGTGTATTGAAAATGTAACCCAAGCGTTGCATTGATTGGGCAGGCAGATGAATATTGCATCTAGTTCGCCTAAGGCAATGAGGCGGAGCTGTCCAGGTTCTTGTCGTGCCGACCAGACTCGGTGAAAGCCAGGGCTTTTATGGCTACTCAGAATATTGCCTTGAGTTGATCGCATTTGAAAAAGTGGAGCTGCATATTGCGGCTATGTTCGTCGCTCCTATCAGTGACGCCTTTGCTATACCAGCCTAAACTCTTGTGGTTTCCGGGAAATGAACATAACCCTTTCCACTCACAAACGTTGCATACCACGGAATCTCTGCGTCATTTTCAACCAGATCAAGGTAGAACTCGGCAGCGCCAGGCCCAGAAAGCTCCTGCATAGTCACAGAGCCTCCGTCTGCATGTCTTTCATCCGCGAAATGGAACCTATCGCAATATTAGCACTTCGTACAATGGCCAGCCTGGAATGTGCTTGGGCATCATTTACTTATACCCCTTCTCCTTAAAGGTCGCCCCGGCCACCCCCAGCCAGAAGCCTGCGGCGCTCTTACCAGTGCCTAGCGTCACGACCCGAGGTATCGGCCGGGTAACTGCCCCAAAGATATTTCCGGTGTAAATGAAAGCCTTGGGAGCATCGCCTGCAGACGCTTCAAACCCAGCAACAGCTTCTCTGGCGGCAACGTATGCACTTGTATTCATTACCGCCATGTCCCTTTCGAAGTCTTCAATAGGGACAGTGAAAATATTGGACATATCGCTCGGGACTGTCAAGGCAGCGGCGTTGTAGACAACCACAGTAGGATGGGCGCCGAGTTTGGCTTTGACGGTCTCGAAGATGGACGCGATGGAGCGGTGGTCGGCCAAGTCGGCTTGAATCTGCACCACTTCATCCGACGCACCAGTAGGTGCGCTGCGTGAGACGACAGCGATGCTGTAGCCCGCGCTTTTGAAGCATTCAGTGAGGCTTTGCCCGATGTTGGAGCCGGCGCCCAGGACCAGGAGGATCTTTTGGGAAGCCATGAGAAGTAGGACTTGATGATTTGTACCAGTAAATGGCTGGGCTTGACGTAGTTGGAACACACATGACATTTATACTGGGAAGCTGGGAACCATTTATCATTGGCACCTCGACCGTTGTCGCCATTACTCCTAAATATCAAGTGGGCGGAAGTGAACCAACATGGTTAGCCTTGCGCGCTCACCTATCCAGGCTGCCGATGCATGCGGGGGGGGGGGGCAATTCATGCTCGGAGCCCCGAGGGTTCAAGCATCCTCAACGCATCGATATGTCATCTGACGGTTTCGTTCCAGCCCACGCTTTATTATGCTGGGGCTCATCGCTAGGAAGGGGGAATTTGGGCTGATCTTTAACCATCAAACGACAGCCTACACCAGCTCTTGGTTCTACTTGACGGCTGCTGACAATTTTTAAGTGCTTACCCAGCTCTGGCGTGCTCGGTCAATTTTGTTGGTAGTCGCCAAAACCCTCTTGTTACATTAAAACCTTCCTCGAGTATACAGCCAGCCTTACTGGACAATGATCTCGAGATACTATACCATTCATACTCGCGGGTCGCCATATATCCCCTCACAATCTTTCTTGCGATACGTGTTCTGACTGAACTTCTCACGGCTCTACACCAAGCTTCACGGCTCAGTCCTCATCATTTTGGAAATTGAGTGTTCCTGCTGTTGGATACAGGACTAGATAATTCACTTCTTAAACATGCTTCAGGCATCCACAGCGCGAAGATGGTGGCTGATGAGATGATTCATCCGATAAACCCAGCCCATGTTATCATGCACGCGCTCAGCAATAACTCCCTCGGAACGTCCTCGGCCTAGTAGTTACCATTACCATGAGCAGTTGACCCAATGTTTATACGTCAAGGGAACAATGAGACTTGGACTTCACTTACCTCTGCCAAGCGGGCCGCAAGTCCGATGCCCATGTTGGATGCTATCCATTGCAGACTTCTCCTCAGGTAAGTCCTCATGCTCTCGTCCATGCAATCGACTTTAGAGGCGACATAGAGTGGCTGCATGACCAACATGCCCCCCAATGTCTTTCCTGGATCCGTGATGCCATCAAACGGCGTTTCAAGAAACTTGTACACATTTTCCGCAAGATGGTACGGAATAGATGCGATGATATCCTCGGTGTGTATGATAATGGCACTTTCAAGATGATCGAGGGGATGCCCAAGGAACCAGGATAGTCTCACCATTAACACGAGAAGCATGATTTGGCCAGCGCGAGAGGTGTTCCGTACACTGGCCACGTAAAGGTCGGGATAGGTGTCGATGCGCCCTGGCCAGGAGCCACAAGCAATATCGGGGTCTTTAATAGACCCTTTGAGGTGTTGCACGGCTATCGGCCTTGTCTCCTTGGCCAAACCGTTTTCCCACGCGGCAAATTGGTCTCTCAAGGTCACGCATTTGGTCCACAAGAAGTGAAGGTCCAGTGCGGGGCTAGCGCCTTGGAACTGCGACCATAGTGTATCGAGTTGGATCAACAGGTTGTCTAGACTCACGGCTGGCGCATTTGAGCTGGGCAAGTAGAAAAGAGTCCGGGTCTTTCAAGAATCAGCGCCAAGAAGCATCAGGGCCAGCCATCGCGAATAGATGATGAACTGACCTTGGCAGGGTATATGCCAGTTTCACGTTCCGCTTTATCGATGTAGGATCTCTTGTTCAATAGACTCAATGGTGAAACTCCTGTCCCTAGCAGCGCAGCGAGGCCCCTTGCATGTGCAAGATGATCACCGTTATTTATTGATTTAGGCCTTGACATCTGCAGCCCTCGCTTAGCAGACGTACCCTCTCCGACCAAATTGGAGTATGCTGGAAGAACTCACCTCGTATATCCCCAGGACCATGGCCGTCAATTTGATCTCGGGGGAAGCCGCAGCCAATGGGCTTTTCAGAGCGCCGGCCAAGGCCCCAAGCAGCTGTTGATAGTCCTCCTCAGCCACTCGTACCAGCCGCGGCCTTTGCAGGGCCTGCCCATGCGTGATGTGAGAGACGGCCTTGCAAGCCCTGACCAGCACCGCGTCCACGCGGAGCGCTGCGACGATTTGTTCCAGGCCGGCCAAGAAGCCCCGGGAAGCGCCGAAAGGTGACGGCGCGATGCAAAAGTCGTAGAGAAAAGCCCGCACCGCATAGTCGGATCTCTGCTCTTCTGTGATATCTGCAATCAAGACGTCCACGTCGTCGATGAGCACGTTCGTGCCGGGGACTACGGCTCGCTTCGGCAGGCTGCACTTGCGCGCACGCGTAACGGGGCCCGAGTGTGGATCATGCCGTCTAAAGGTCCGGTCGGCACCGCTTTCGTAGCCGATGCATGCTCGTCTAGCCTTGATGCACCTCAGGCATGACTGGGTTCCGGCGGATCAGTGTTGCTCGGCAGTTTACAGGAAATCGTAGGCAGATCCATGATGATGATAGGTCCACAGTGAACATACCGGCCGAGTCTCATCACACTAAGACCATGGGCATGGTCAGTTTTGCGGAACACCTTATCAAGCAGACGGTGAGGGTGGTTTGGTAGTGGCTAACCTTCTTGCGGCGTTTCCTGCATGTACCGCACGCTCGGGAGGGACCATGGAATACCATAGCCGGACAGATGGCGCAACGGTTTCTCGATGTGTAGTGTGGCAATGGGCGTTGTCAGGAAGGAAATCGCGGCGAAGACGGCACTGAATGCCCACGATCGGGGGCTGTCTTGTCGTCGTCTGACTCGGAGGTTTCAGCGGGTGGTGATGCCATGTCTGGAAGCAGCTAGGCTTGCGCGGCATGTGGAGCGACCCCGACAAGCTCGGCAAATCGTGTGCGGAACCAGCCCTGATTTCCGTCCGATATGTCCGTCAAGTAGGACTCGAGCGTCCTGGGTTCAGCCCGTCTCGGAGCTCGGACTTCGTCCACTCCGCCGGTGCCTAAAGGTCGCAGGCCGAAGTGCCATGGGAGCAGCCTTGAGCTTCGTGGGTCGCCAGGATCAGAGCTTGTTGGTTCGTTCGACTCGTACCCCGCGGTAGCTTCGTCCTTTGGTGGGATCCGCAGGTTCCTAAACCAGGGTACTTTGCAGCTGCAAGTTCCGAGGTGGCAATGGCATGTTCCGTCCGAACCACGTAACCGATCTGTTATATAAAGCCCAGGACCAACTACGCGGTGGTGGGATAGTCAATCTCTAAACTTGACTCCTCCTATCTCTAAAAACATCAACCACATTTCGCACACCTTGATCGTTGCCCATCACTACAATGGCCGCTAGAATCGCATTAATCACGGGTTAGCTCCCCTTCACAATGATGGTGTCATCGATCCCCCACGCTAACAGTTTTTGACCACAGGCGCGAACTCGGGCATCGGCTTCGTCACGGCCAAGGCTCTTGCGCTGGCTCCAGAGCGATTTCACATTATCCTGACAAGTCGGAGCCTGTCCAAAGCCAAAGGGGCGGTCGCCGAGATCAGAGCCCTCACTGGCGTAGGGGAGGATAAATTCAGCACGCTTGAACTAGATGTCACAAACCAAAGTTCAATCGATAAAGCGGCGGCTTCGGTGCGGGAGAGTTTTGGACACCTAGATGTGCTTATCAACAACGCTGGCATTGCACCTGAGGGCCCCGACTTGGCCACAATGTTCCGCGCCACGTTCGAAACCAACACCTTCGGCCCAGTCCTCGTGTCCGCCGCCTTCCGCCCGCTGCTGCTGGCCTCCAAGAACCCCTGGCTGCTCTACGTCGGCAGCGTGACCAGCTCACTCACCAGAATCACCGATCCGACATCCCCTTTGCACGTCACCAATGCCGGCTCCGTTGCCTACCGGGCCAGCAAGGCGGCGCTGAACATGATCGCCATGCACGAGCAGCTGGAGACAAAGGACATGAACCTTAATATCCGCATCCTGTGTCCGGGACTGGTGGTATCGAATTTGCGCGGATCGAGCGACGAGGCTCGGTCTGCAGGAGGACACGCTGGGGACCCGGAGGACTCGGCGCGGCTGATTCTCAGCATCCTTCGTGGGGAGCGTGACGATCGGCCAGATACGCTCATCGAAGTGGATGGTAGTTCCCCGTGGTAGTTTCCAAGTCAGCTTTGGGCCAGGTTATCGGGGAATTTATCTGCGAAGAACGTAGAGAGGTCATCCTTCGGGATTGGGCGAAAGAGGTCTGTCCCAAGACGCATGCACTGAGAGGGATTTCCAAGCACAGGTAACGTAAATTTGGTCAGTAAACTATCTTCAAGATTTAATTCTGAGCACACTTGAATCGAAGCTCATCATCATACCATCAACTGGGTTGGCCGTAGTCCGATGGTTTGGATTCCTATATCGTGTGTATACCCTCCGCAATGTCAGCGATTTCACTTACACGATACATTTTCTCCTGCAGATGGCTAGTTGGGAGTTCGAACAGTGACGATCCCAATTCTTAAGCTTCTCTCTAATCTAAGTGCGTAAATTCATCTAGATACATCACAAATTCGGACCCGGAATAGCCTTCGCCCGACTTAGCGGCCAGCGCCCATCTTACGGCTGGGTCTGGCGTATGACGGGTTCATAATACCCGGCAATGCATATATGCCATTGTGTCGGCAATGCTTATTTCCATGAGCTGATATCATCCAACAACCCCCCCATCGTCCCCTAGCCCCAACCACACGCCTCTCAAAGTATCAAAAGAAAGCCATGCCCGAGGCGACAGACCACTATCGTCACCGCCACAAACCCTCGCACACCAAGGCGCCCTTCCCCCACGTCAACACTACCCAGCGCTACATCCCCGCCACCCTTCCCACCGCAGCCGAAAAGACCACTCGGCGGGCGCCTCGTGCGTTCCACGTCTGGCGCAGTCGTGATAACAGGAAGGGTCGCCACGCGTTGGTTGTTGCACCGGAGTATGTCACCGAGGGAGGGCATGAAGGGCCTCGGCTGTCGGCGCACTGGCGCCAGGTGCTGCGTGGTATCGCCAAAATATTCCTGCGATACCCGGTCTGGGATATCTCGTACGACGTAGCGGCTATTTTCACAATTGGTAAGGCCAAGTTTCGTCCCGCATTCAGTCATTGCTGACGACTGGAGGCTCTGTCATCTGGGTCATCAACGGGTTCTTCAGCTGGCTCCCCCTCGCAGCGCCGTCTACCACTTTCCCCGGCGAAGCATCATGGGGCGGTGGCGTGACGGCCCTCGCCGGTGCCACGGTCTTTGAAGTCGGCTCGGTGCTGCTCATGCTGGAAGCCGTCAACGAAAATAGGGCAGATTGTTTCGGGTGGGCTGTGGAAGAAAGTCTGGACGGCTTGCTCAAGCTGCATTCGACGCATAGCTGCAGACACCATCATGCACAGACAAACACTTTCGTTAAGCATCGCTCAACATCGGAGCACATTCCGGCGAAGGGTGGCCAGAGCCGTACATGGTCCTGGCTTCCAACCTGGCACGAGCTCCGCACCCACTACATCCGCGACCTCGGCTTCCTCGCCTCCTCGGCCCAAATGCTCGGCGCCACCATCTTCTGGATCGCCGGCATCACCGCCATCCCGCCCGTCCTCTCCGGCTTCTCCACGCCCGTCGAGAACGGCCTGTACTGGTTCCCCCAGGTCCTCGGCGGCGTCGGCTTCATCATCTCCGGCTTCCTCTTCATGGTGGAAGTGCAGCCGCACTGGTACATGCCGGCGCCGCGCGTCCTGGGCTGGCACATTGGGTTTTGGAACTTGGTCGGTGCGATCGGTTTTACGCTGTGTGGTGCGTTGGGATTCGGCGCGCAGAGGGAGGGGGTTGAGTATGCGTTGACGCTGGCGACGTTTATCGGCTCGTGGGCGTTTCTGGTATGTTGTTTCGTTCTGCCATCGTTCTCTAGCATAACTGACGGCGATGTAGATCGGAAGTGTCATTCAACTTTATGAAAGCTTGAACAAGTACACACTATGGGTTGTCAAAGACCTGTCTAAATATGCATGAGAGTTGAGTTAGCTGTACAAGTAGCACTGAGTATCCGGCAAGCATTCTTGAAACGAAACGGAAAACCACCGAATTTCCTGAAATCTAGATCACGATTTATCGCAACGATTATCACTAACGCTACACGGTGACAACCCTATCTGCACACGTTTGCCCTCGGCCCAGCTCTCGCCTCCACGATCCCCGGCACGTCCTCCGTCGCGTCCAAGGCATACGCATAAAATTCAGCCGGATCAAAGCTCACGCCTTGATCCGCAGCCACCGTCCCCGACGTGCCGTCGTAAATATTCCCCACCGACGTCAGTGTAGCCTCCGGGTCCGTCGTGACCGGGTTGCGCGTGTCGCTGAAATACACGTTCTCAATGCGCGCGTCGGTGGCCCCGCGCGCGTAGTGGCCGTAGCTGGTTACGCCGGTGACGTAGTTGTTGTAGAGGTGCGCGTGCAGCAGGTTGTCGGCCGAGGGGTTGCGCTGGTTGGTGCTGTCGAACCAGTTGTGGTGGATGGTGCCTTCGGCGACGACGTTCTCTGTCCAGCCTGGATGGTGTTAGAGGTAATGGGTTTGTTTACGGGGGAACATACCGATGCCAAAGGTCTTGTCGTGGTCGCGGAAGATGTTGTTGGAGACGGTCCAGAAGGTGGTGTCGCGCCGAAGGTCTACCAGGCCGTCACCACCCGCTTCGAAATGGCCTAGAAAGGTCAGTTTTGCGGCGTTCTGTCTACCTTTAGAATTCAACCTACAGTGGTCGATCCAGATGTTGCTTGAGCCATCGGCCTGGATGCCGTCATGGTCCGATGTATCTGGGTCGCCTGGGTTTGCTAAAGAACATCAACATGTCAGCTCAGGCCATCCCACACACGAATATGCTTCATAAGTGTCAATCTTACTGATTCTCAGGTTGCGGATAATCACGTTCTGCACTCCGTGGACGCCAAAGCCACCTTGAGAAATCGCTGCGTTCGCGCCAACACCCACAATTGTCTTGTCGCTGGCCACCTCGAGCTCTTCACCTGCTGGCTCAACCACAATCGTGCCCTGCACTTTGATGATATAAGGGCCCTCGGCGGCTGCGTACTGCCTCAGGTCATCGACGTTGTTCACCGTGACTTCGGTGCCGCCGCGACCGCCGGTGGTGCCGCCGTTCAAGGAGGCGAAACCATCGGCCACGTCGTCGCAAGCGGCAGAAGCGACGGACGCGTACATGGCGACAGTGGCCGCGAGGGCAGCGGATGCAGAAGTCCTCATGATGAAAAGGATGCTGTGCGGCTCAAAGACACCTTGTTTGATGACCAACAAAGACAACGATGGCAAAAGCTCGAGGCCAGAGGATCACACCTCATTTATTCATCTCATGTCATTCCTCAATCCCTGTCGTTCTTGTTCCGTAACCCCAATCTGGGGCAATGCCCGGGGCCGCATTCGTGCAATTTCCATCGTGACGAGCTGGGATCGACAGTGTGGACTAAAAATTCCCATCAATCGGTTTCAAGTAAACCACAGTGATCGACGAACGTCTTGCCAAGAACTTATGCATACTCTCACCAACCTAAATATCCGTCGGCAAGAACAGGAATTCTTCCGTGCAGAGTGGAATCACCCTCTGACAAAGGCCGCTCAAAGCGTCGTTCAGGACACAAGTATTTATTGCAATTATACGTGGCATGGTTTCCACCAACTGCAGCTGTCGAGTTGGCGACTCATAGAATGGTGCATCAAGCATTGAAAGCGGGGGATACTATTTCAGGAGAATACGCTATTAGCATGAGGAAGATGCTAATCACATGTCTGCAGCTTCTTGTGGCTGAGAGCTAGGCTGATGTTTGTCGGGCAGCAATGTCTGATTCACGATTTGGGTCCGGGAATAATCGACACCACGACAGAGATTAAGCTAGCTCTTGACCTGAAGTAACTGGATGTAGCCAACTTCTCCGTGACTAGTTGATGAACAGAAACTGATACTGATACTGTCCGCTTCCGCAAATGGCTTATGAACCCTGGCAGAGTGCTCACCGATGCATGGTGGGATGGCGCATGCCAATATGTAGCTGTATGAAAGATGAGAAGCGTTATGAAACGACAATGAAAATTTTGGTTCCTTTCCATGTACAGTATTGACATCAGATCTTTAACTCTGCAACGGGACCCAGCTAACAATGGATGGGAAGATGCTAAGCAGTTTATCTTGTAACTCACGCAGCTATATCATTACTGAGAGTAGACCCTGTAAATGGGCCACATGGGCCTGTTTCGGTGTATTGGAAAGGAACAACCGAAAAAGCCCGTGGTTACGATGATAGTGGGCACTGGGATAACCCCCGAAACCCAGGTACCAAAAGAGGTGGCCAGTTTGAGCCCAGAGCTACCATTTGCTCGGTCTAATCACCTTGCAGATGCCGAGCGGCAACATACCCTCAAGACAGCACGTCCAAGCAAGCAAGCATCTCGTCTTCCATTTACTGTCAGGCAACGCGAGTCTTGTGACATTGAACGAATCAGCCGAAATTAATTGGTCCCGTGAGCACGACATTTCCTAGGAGCTGGCATCGTGGCCACGTATGCAGCCCTCAACTTGGGCTTGAGATGACTGGGTTGCATACCGTCAATCGCCTGCAGAATTTCTACCCGCTGATTATGTTCTGAAATATGGAAACCCGCTATGCACTTCCCGTACAGTCATTGAAGCAAACAAATTATGGGAACGCAACATGACTAATAAGCAGTTCCGCGAATAGCCCGACAGTGGTAACTGTTTTCCCAGCCAATGTTCCCAGATGTTTCAGTCAACCCCGATCTATCCGCAAAGCCACAGTCCAGCCATTCCAAGCAAAGGTTAAAATGAAAAATAACTCGCTCCAGCTTGCCGTGCTTGGGGCAACGGCCAGAAGCGGGCTGTCCTCCAGCTGTCGGCCATGGTCTCGACCCTCTGTACCACCGCCGTACGCCACCTATTCTAGGCTCTGCGAAGACCTTCAGGGCACCGCGTAAGAGACATTTGCTGCAGTAGGGCTTTGGTATTGTAAGCCTGTGGAGTGGGACATAGCAGGCCAGGCACGTTGGCCAACCGAGACGCCCAAGGCCATATCGCCGGCTGTTGGACCTTCTTCCGCGGACGTTGACACGGCCGCTAGTGCCTTGTGATCGACGACTCGGCCAGCGGCAGAACCAAGCGTTCGCTCGGAGACAGGACCCTTGTGCGTGAATCTAATGCCGCATCACTTCCTTATTTTGTGTTCCTTATTGGTCATGTTGCTCGAAATACAGGCCAGGTCTTCCTACCCAAGTGGAGTCTGCAAAGCAGCATTGTCTTTGGCATTCAATTCTCATCATTGTATGTCATAGGGGCAACTGGAAGAAAACGAGGAAGCAATTATAACAAGACAATCAAGGTTTCTCGAACTGCCTGTGATCCATCACAAACACGGGGCTAAACCCCATGTCCTTCTTCCCGTCTTCCCGCCCCTTGCCCAGCCGTCCCCGTGCCATGCGTTCTGTTTGCGCAACTGCCCTAACGTTTCCCGGGCCAATAGCTGCGCCAAGCACGGGAGCCTCTAATTCCCCTTGGGTAGAAGTTGCTTTTTTCTTGCTGCAGGGCCAATCACATCCGCCACGAACGCCGCCATCTTCGTCAGGCATCGAGGACTCGGGCAGAGCACCGACGAAAAGCTTGTCAATCTATTAGTTGTTTCTTTAGCTATTTGTAAAACTTCATTCCGCGGCTGAGGTTGTCACAATGCTGGAGTCGTCAAGCCTTGTCCGTTGACAACGACTATGTTCAGCCTTTTTCCAGGATATAGGACAACAGTGCAACACTGTTCAGACACAACCGAATGACCTCATTAATATTGTGTGGATCTGTGTTAGCTCCGTTGTCTTCAACACAAACGTCTTTTCCCAAGGGAGTGGTTATCGAAGACTCGAACTGAGTCAGCCGAGTCACGCGGTGATATATGACCTATCACCCAAGCGAAGGAGTCTTAGACGCCACGCGCCGCAAGGGGTGTTCCAATGCGCCTCACCGACTTTTTCCCGATGCTTTGTCACTGGTGGCGCTTGTGTGCTGAGACATACATACGCCTTCGGGCTTTCGTTGGTGGATGGAAGCCATAGGCTTCTTAATGTGAATGAGGCCACAGATAGCTGAACGCCGTATGAGGTTAGATTGTCTCAATGGCCTTGAAAGTCTGTAGATTTTATTATCTGGAAGAGCCGTGGAAGGTAGTTGTTTTCTCGCCATCGCCCGAGCATACGTCTTGTAGGTGGTCCGCATTTCTCATCGTATGTGCCGAAACAAGTCTTCAAACAGAGATAAAGGACAGCTCACTCATTTGCAATTAATTAATTTTGATAACATCATGTAATCAAAGTGACATAAACAGAATTGGTAATCTACGCTTCGCCATTTCGATGCCGCGGGTGTAGGATGGACCAACGTCCAGCATACCGTGAATAGTGCTCACGGTAACTGTTCTGGCGACAGAACCGATCTGTCAGATTACTCCCGACGCCGCATTCCGCATACAATCACTCACCTCAAACGTCAGGGGGCAATCCCTCAGTTACGGTCTAGCCACCAAGTCCTCCCCTTTCCAAAATTCACAACCACTCTTCACAACTTTCAAGATGAAGTTCTCCAACATCCTCTTCATGGCTTCCCGAGTCCATCCTTAGCGAAGTCTCTGGTCCCCTGGCCTCGTTGATCGGTGCAATCGCTGACCTCCTCGACATTCTTACCGACATTCTCACTGCTGTGACTCTTGTCGCCAGCATCCTCGACCTTGCTCTGGGCTCTCTCCTCAACGTCATTGGAGGACTAGGCGCTGTTATTGAAGACCTCATCGATGCCTTGACCTCGGCGGTCTCCTTGGTGGCATTGTCAACCTTCTCCTCGGCCTAATCGGCATCTTCTCATCATGTTGCCCGCTCTGAACAATCCAGTGCAGCAGCATGAATCAAACTAAAGACTCAAATAATCAAGACCTTTTCTAGCTACAAGCAAGGAACTAAAACGCGAAATGGACGACTGGAGCAGCTCACGGCTGTTTTCAAGAGAGGCACCTACCTGCACGGTCGTTTCACGCCTCATGTGGCCAACTGACGGATTTTTATACTATTTGTGAAATATGACACTAACACTCGTTAAATCACGATTTATCCTGAACGCCTAGAAGATATGTGTCTGTACGTCACACCCTTCGCAACTCCGAAATTGCCAAATCCACTTGCCGCAGGAAGAAAAGCATTGGCATCCCTCATCAGCCAATCACGTGTGGCAGGACTGTCATCCGCTAGCTAGTAGTTAGCATGTTCCATTCAAACTTATTTCCAGCCGTTTCCTGTTTCCGTTTGGTCTGGTCCGTCTAGCCTCGCTGCTAAGCATCCAACACAGGGAGCCATCCATGCCACTAGGGCTGCCGGCGTGCGTCTGCTTGATCTAATGGCGCGGATACGGGCGGCCAAGATCGGGTGGCTCGACAGCCTAGCGCTCGACAAAGAGTCTCGGTCATGCAGTAGGTAAGGGAATCCCTGGAGGCCTGACGAAGAAACCAGGAACGGCGGCGTAGGGCAGCCTCAGTACCTGCTGGTTGCGCCACGTCAGACTACGTACGGCTACGGCGTTGCATGACCTGACCCTGTGTCCGGCAATTCTGGCATTCGTCTGTGAATGTATAAGATACGCCTTTTCTCGATTGATGATACCCAACACCATATTCTTGTCTTTTACAACAGGAAAGCACACGGCCGTCTACCATCGCCCGCTGAATTAGATTCGCCTCACACAGCACTCCGACACAAAACGTCTCTGATATGGACTAACATACGTGCTTACCACAACTCCATAGTAATTTAAAATGTATCTACTGAGACTAGCTGGCTCCTTCCCTTGGGGTTATTTGTCAGTCGAGCCACATGAAAGGGCGGCTTGGACTCGATACTGGACTTGCTGTGTTCTCGAAGGGCGTCCACGAGTCAGTCGTTGACTAGGGAAGGCCGCCCGTGAGTAGGATCCGGGGCCAAGGAACCGTCCATCATCAGCCACACGTCCCCCTCCATTGACGATCTTCCTCTCATACCTCCATGACTCAGGCGACCCAGCACCCCCGGATTATGCACTGACAACAAACCAGTGCCTACAACCCCCTCACGTCTAGCAAAAAGCTTCTGTGCCTCCAACATGGTTGGATCAGCACACCAACAGAACATCGCACATGTTCCTTCCACACCTCACCAGTGATGGCTGTTTGGCAAAAAGTCCACGAAGTATGAGCAGACGAGCGGGTGCTCGGACACTATAAACAAAGTGTGCCACCATCCTCCCGGCCTGTCCCTTTCCGGGCCGCCCTACTGAGTGCTTGCAACGCGGAGGCCTGATTTTATGGGGTTTCCGGGCACGGCAGTTGCCCGCGAGGCGGCGTGTTTTTGTCATTGGCTTGCACGAAGTGTTGACTATCCATGTCAGTCCCAGAGCTAAGAGGCTGGTGTTGGATCATCCATTGGGGGTTTCGTCTCTTCTTAGTCTGGGGGACCCCATGCTCATATAACCCACCCTTCTGCCCTTCGCCGTTCCAGCTTGGGACTCCAGTTATGGCATTTCCGTCTTGACCTAACCTACTCAGGGAGACATCCGCTTCAACAGCCATGAGTTCGATGCCACCTTTCCATGCCTAGGAAATACCTCCTTGTCGAACTTCAATATTCGTATCCATCAAAGGGCTCGCCCCAGGGCCCCTCGGCCGCAATGGCTTATCGGAAGGCATTGTTATGCGTGTCGCTGGCCGCTCTGGCCGGTACCGGCCTCGGCCTCACGCAGACGCCGCAAGCCGACCTCTTCTCTTACATTCCCCGAATCCCCCAGTGCGGCGTAAGTCTAAGCCTGTAGACGTCCATCCGCTCGAGGAACACTTTTCGACAATGTTAACCTCTGGCAGCTCGGTTGTATCGTGGACCAGGTACCGAAGTCACGCTGCCGCACCCTCGTCAACGCAACATGCATCTGCACAGACCGCAATTTCTACGCAGACACACAGGCCTGCATCTTGGAAGCCTGCGAGGACACCATGGACGCAATTGGTTCGTCAGAATACCTCAAGTACGGCCCTTCCAATTCGCAGGATGCGATTGCTGACACAGACTAGAAACCGCCAAGATCGAAGCCGAAGCATGTGGGCGGCCACACCGTGATCGCCGGTGGGTGTTGTGGCCAGCCCTCGCAATACTGATCGTGGCCTGGATTGCTGTTTTCATAAGACTCGCCGAGCGATGGTACACGTTTCGAAGCTATCAGACCGATGACTGGATCATGCTGGTCTGCTTAGTATGTTAAGCTCGATTCCTCCCTGCTCTCCATCCTAGATCTGGCCCCTGACATTATTCCAGGTTGTGTACACGCCTTTTGCTTTCATGGGACAATACGGTAAATACTCTACATTGTTATTCGAAGACCTAGAACACGTAGAACTGACGATGCTTCAGCTGGCCGTAAGGCTTTCGGACGTGACGTCTGGACTGTCGACCCTGTCGATCTCACGTTCGCGCTGAAGGTCTTCTTCGTTGCCCAAAGCTTCTACCTCGTGTGTCTGGGACTCACCAAAATCTCCCTCCTCTTCTTTTTTCTCCGCATCTTCCCCAATCAGAAGTTCCGCTGGGCCGTCTACGCCACCATGCTCACCACCTCACTGATGACAGTCGTCTTTGTGTTCTTGCAGATCTTCCAGTGCACGCCCATTCCCTTTAACTGGGAGGGTTGGAAGGGCCAGTTCGGCCCCTTTCAATGCCTCGATATCAACAGGCTCACCGTGGCCTGCGCAAGCTTAAACATCGCCCTGGATGTGATCATCCTCGTTCTACCCATGCCTCTTCTCATTGGCCTTGAGATGTCCTGGCGCTCCAAGGCCGGAATTCTCTTCATGTTCAGCCTTGGTCTCTTCGTTATTGCCACGGCGTGCGTCCGCCTCCAGTTCATCCTTCTGTATAGGCGTTCCATCAACCCAACGTGGGAGCATACCGATGTCCTCATTTGGTCAGGTTACGAAGTCAGCGTTTCCATGATCGTGACGAGCTTGCCCGCTGTCAGAATACTGCTCACGAGAGCTCTCCCTAATCTCGTCAGCAGTATCTTATCCAGGACAAGGCTGTCCGATCCCGGATCCACGCATTTCGCTACTCAAAACAGCAAAGACACAAACTCACGGCGAACCTTGACAAGGCGCGATGGCAATTTCCCACTCTCGCGGCGCAGGATGAGATTTTACTCGCTCGACCAGAACAAAGACGACAACGAGAGCGAGGAGGGGCTGCAACTTGGTGACCGCACCAAAGGGGTGTCACACGTCAAAATCTCGGCGGATGATACCGGCGGTGATGGACGATCTGCTGAAAGGGGCGAGCCGCTGGAACCTATGCCGGTTGAAGCGGGGATCCGCGTACAAAAAACAACGAGGATCGATTCCTTGAGGGTATTTCCCACACAGCAATGAGTGACGAGCACCAAGAATGACGCCGAGCTGCTCGCAACAAATTTACGGAGGTGGTTGGACGAAGTCGTTGTAACAACACCAGCAGCTCAACATTGTTGCACCTTTGCCTTGAAAGTATGGCGAATGTATGATAGTTTGTAATATCTTCATGCCACTGGGTCCGCTATCCTCTTTCTTCTCCCTTACAGACCTATATACGAAAGATAAAGTGAAGCTCTCGGTAGCACAATTTCTAGCCAGTAATGCAAGGAAAACGTCTGCGCCACCGGATTCATGCATGGTCTGCGTGCATTTAGGGCTGTATCGGCCGGTGCAATGTATAGCCCTATGTGGATGAGACATGTAACACGAGGGGAAAGCAAGCACAAGGCGGGATGCACTGTCTCACTTCACTAACCCGGGTCACTGGGAACGCGGCACATCCTAGCCGAAACACTCAGGCGATCATCTGATGAACACCGTGTCACATGGACAACCAATAAGCTGTGTAGTCCTAAACTGTCACCGTCGGCGACAATGCAAGTTCCTGATCAGAGAAGCAGGCACTTCTCAGGTAACAAAGCTATTGTCAGCGGCGTTGGAAGCGTAGGACAGTGCTTTCGCACAGGGCGGCCACGCGCCCCCTAGCAAAATTGGTTTAGTCGTTCAGTTGCATCATGCAGAGTAACGCCAGTACTCAGCTGTATCACACTTGCTTCACCTCCCAAGGTTACGAACGGCATCAATCACAATGTGTTCATGAAGTGCGCTAGTTCACAAAAAAGTCACAGTCATGATGAAAGCATTGGTAGTTCTTCAATGATTAGGAATATTAGAGGGTAGTAAACCCATGGCTATACATGACGAGTATATACAGGCCTTTGATCCTCAATCTGCGATTCCGCTTCATCAACAAATCTATACACATGAGCAAGGAAAAAATGCTGGAAGCAGCTCGGGCTTTTAGTCATCTATAATTTGCACCCCCAAAACAATCCAAGGAAATAAAATTCACGACACGTCGGTGTCTCATGAGCCGCCAGCTGCAGCCCTCTTCTGCTCATCCAGGTAAAAGAGGTTCATGCGCTTCCTTCCTCCGCACTTGGCCTTGGAATCGCCCGCGCAGTTAAGATTGCACTCGCTCTCGGTGGTGTTGTAGCCGGGGGTGGCGCCCGTGCTGCCGGCCCAGTTGATAGGGCCGTTGCCGCACCAACACTCGCGGCCATACTCGACACCGGCGTAGTTGTACATGTAACATGCCTCCAGACACATGTCGTGAGTCATGTTGACAGAGTTGACAACCTGGCGGGGCAGCAGTCGGCCGGATGAGGGACCGGCGACGCAGCCGTAGTACGTGAAGTTGTCGTTGCCGGGCCAGAGAGGTGCGGATACGGTAGGGAGAGCAGAGGTGGTAGTGGAGGGGCGAACGGTGGAAGTGGAAGAGGATGTAGTGACGGCGGCGGCGCTGGAGCTGGCAGCTGCCGCGCTGGAAGAAGCGAATGTGGAAGAAGCAACGCTGGACGGCGCGGATGTTGAAGTGGGAGCAACAGAGCTAGAGCTGGGCGAGCTAGAGGCCGCGGCAGCCGAGCTAGAGGACAGTGAAGTGCTCGCAGGAGCAGAGCTTGCCGTGGGCTCAGAGCTGCTGGACACGATGGTGGATGAGGGTGCGGAGCTGGAAGAGACGCTCGTGCTCGAAGCGACAGGGCTGCTCGACACCTGCGAGGCAGAAGCAACAGGGCTGCTAGACACCTCCGAGGCAGAA
>KL660898.1:65619-103150 GCA_000732775.1 Stachybotrys chlorohalonatus IBT 40285
AGACTGCTAGACACCTCGGTTGTGGAAACAACTGAACTGCTCAAGGCGCTCGTGGTTGTCGGCACGGAGCTTGGGGGCACACTGGAGGCGGAAGACACCGGGCTCGAGGACGCACTGGCAGAAGCAGAGTTGGCAACCACCGTGCTGGACACGGTGCTGGACAAGCGGGCGGCGCTGGAAGACGCCGACGTCGAGTTCAGCGACGGGTCAAACTTGTACATGGACAGCCTGCTTCCGGCACCACAGTACGTCAGGCTATCGCCGGGGCAGAGGAAGCTGCAGGTGGTGTTGGTCTGGTCGGGCGCCGTATTGCCGCGCAGCTGATTGTCGCAGTAGCACTCGCGGCCGTACTCGATACCCCACCACGTGTACTGGCTACAGGCGGCGGCGCACTTCTCCAGCGTCATGGGGTCATTGTAGTAGGAGCGGCCCTGCAGCGAACGACCGCCCAAGCTGTTGGCGACGTAGCAGCCCTGGTACCGGTAGGCACCGACGGCCTGCTTGATAGCCGGGACGGTGGAGGTGGGGGCGGCAGAGGTGGTTGTGGACGACAGGGAGACCGTGCTGGTGCCGGAGGCGCTGACGGAAGTCGAGACGCCCGGCAGTGTGACAGTGGTGGAAGACATGGTGTCCCGGCGCTGGTAAACATTGAGGCGCTGGCTACCACCACAGTACTCGGTCCCGTTGTCATTGCAGACGATGTTGCAGTCGCCGATCGGAGTAGGCAGGGAACCAGCGCGGAAGTCGTTGGCAGCCCAGCACTCGCCGCCGTACTGTACACCGGCATACTTGTAGCCGAGAGGGGCGACGGCGTTGATGCAGGCAGCGACGGAGCGAACGCCACCAGTCGAGATGGCGTTGGGCAGGGCGCGACCGGCAATCTCGTTGTAGCATCCGATGCTGGCGTAGCCGTTGAGACCAGGGTTCACGAACGGACCGGCAGGGTTGGTGGGCTCGGTGGGTTCCTCAGGGTCGGTGGGATCCTCAGGATCGGTGGGTGGCAGCGTGGTGTTTGTGGCAAACAGAGAAATATGTGCGAAACCCTGCAGCTCACCAACGCCGTTTCCACCACAGTACTGGTTGAGGTCGCCAGCGCAGTCGTAGTTGCAGTTGAGTTCGCTGACCTGGGTGGTAGGGGGCGTCGGGCCACCCCAGCACTCACGGTGGTACTGGGTACCGCAGAAGGTGTAGCCTCTCTCGGCGCAAGACTTAAGGCACATGTCCGAGGTGAGGTTGTCGTTGCCGTACAGCTGGTATGCGAGTTGGCGGCCCGGGTTGTTCTCCCGGAAGCATCCGGCGTACCGGTAGACACCCTGACCGTCGGCGTTCAGGGGACCACCTTGCTGAGCGACAGCCGTGCAGGTGAAGGGAACGTCAAACTTGCCCAGAGTAATGTCGTTGGTGTTGAAGGTCCACAGAGTGTTGGTACTGTACGCATCCGTGTTCCACTGAGCCTTGGGAGCAGTGCAGGTAATGAAAGCTTCAGCGTACTCCCCAGCACCGATAATGGTACCCTCGCCAATGTCCACCTGGTTGACGGTGCTGATGAGGCCAGGGACACCAAAGGGCGGCTTGGAAATGGGAACCTGCAGGGAGACAGAACCGGCGGGAGCCGTGTTGGTGATACGGAAGCGCAGGCGGCGCACGTTGTTCTGGGTAACGTTGCCGAGGTTCAGAGCAGGCTCGCCGGGAACCCACGACTGCCAGCCAGAGCCGTCGGGCTTCTCGAGCTGGATGAGAGCCTTGGGGGATGCACCGACGGTGGCGCTGGCAGCGATGACGGACGAGCCACCGTTGGACGTGATGGCAGCCCAAACCTGGAAATCACCAATCTCGGTAGGGTCGAAGATGACCGAGACGAGCTGCTGCGATTCGGGTGCGAGCGTCGTAGTGAGGTTCTGGAAGGTGAAATGGCCGACTGTAATGCCATCGGCGGTGGTGGTACCGGCGACGAAAGGTCCGGTGGCACTCACCGTCGAGTACTGGATATCCGAAATGGTAAGAGCAGCCTGACCATCGTTTGACAGCAGAACGGAGTTGGTGATTGGGAGCGAATCGACCACAGCCTGGCTGAAGACGACAGTCGAGGGCGAGACGCTGAGCAGCGCGTCGGGACTCTCACCCTCGCCAGTCAGACGAATCGTTGTGGTGGTGGCATAGCCGCCGACGTTGTTGCTGGTCCTGAGGGAGATGCTGCCAGAGCGAGCACCGACACGGGTAGGCTTGAAGTTGGCCTTGAAGGTGAAGACGCCGTTGGCAGCGAGGGTGCGGGGAAGAGTCGGGACATCGGCGACGGTGAACTCGGTCGACGCGAGGGTCAGGTTGGTGATGGTCAAGCCAGCCTTGGCCGTGCAGGTGACGGTCTTGGTCTCGCCATCGGTGTTGACGTTGACAACGCCGAAACTGTTGCTGGCCGTGGTGCAGTTGAGGGCGGGGTTGGTGGGCGCGCCGAAGGCATAGACGAAACCCTGGTTGGTGCCAATGTAGGCCATGCCATCGCCGAACTGGGGGCGAGAGAACTTGTTGATGCCGGGCACGCTGAAGCTCTTGAGAACCTTCATGATGGTGCCACCTGAGCCGGACGGAACCGTCTCATAGATACGGAAGTGGTGGTTCTCAGCGACGGCGTTGTTGACATCGGCAACCCAGAAGAGACCGGTACCAGGCTCACCCTTGAGCGAAGTGGTGGCGCCGTGGCCCACACCGAAACCGTTCTTACCACCGAGCGGCGAGTCGGCCACCTTGGTGAAGGCAGGAACACCGTTGACACAGTTGAACTTGAAGACGGTCGTCTCGAAGCCAATGACGTTGATGTAGACGTAGCCGCCTTCGAGGGGGTATACACCAGCACCGGCGTAGACCGAGTTTCTCTGGTAGTACTGCCCAATGATACGGTTGCCACGGTTGGGGCCGTTACGGTAGCCACCGAGATCGTCCAGGTTGAGGAAGAAAGTATTTCGGTCCTTTCCTGTAATAACGCCCATGCGCTTGATGTCGCCGCAGGAAAAGGGATCGCTGGGAAGAATCTGAAGAGGGCTGGTTCCGAGATCCAGGTCACCACCGTCGAGGAATCCCTTGTTCTCGGGCATGAAGAAGTCGACAGGATTTGTTCTGCCGGCATCGTCGTAGTTCATATGAACAACAGCCTCCTCGAGGGAGGTGGGGATGGTTCCACGGTTGATGGGAATTTCCTTGACCTGCTCGGCGTAGCCGTTGCCAGTGGCGTAGAAGATGGAGCCCTTATCGTCCGAGGCAATACCACCACCAGACATCCATAGGGAGGCACCCTTTTTGGGGCTGGGCACACCCTCACCCTGGGTGGCGAAGCGCTCGACAATCTCGCCAGTCCTCTTGTTCCAGCCGATGAGCCAGCCCGTGAAGTTGTATTGAACGCAGTGGGATCCAAACCCGGCGTAGATGTAATCGGAACCCAAGGGGTGCAGCAGACCGGGGCGCTGATTGTGGATGCCACCGTTGAACAGACGGCCGGGGTTGTTGCGAGGCTCAATGCCCTCCAGGTTGATGGGGAAGTTGGGGCGCTCGCTGAGGTCGTGGATGTTGAGGGCGTGAATGTAGATGCGTCCAGCGGGACGGCCCTGCGCAACACCGGGCTTGGTCTGGTCGGCGTACGTCTTGGCAGTGAGGTAGAGCGTGTCGGTCTCCGGGTCGATCACACCAGTGCCAATGATACCGACAACGGGGTTGATATCCTGACAGTAGCTGTTTTTGCGATCAACATTTAAATTTCAGGAGCGTCACACGTAGGGATGCAAACATACCCGCCTCCGGCCTGGTCTTCGCCTCCGAGATCCTGGGATAGGAAAGGAAGACCGAGGTTCCTCGTAGCCAGAATCTGTCCAGTTTTGGCATTCATCTTGTAGACGTTGTTCTGGGCGGTGGCCCAGTAGACGAACTGGGTGCCATCGCCGCCCTCGGGTGTGTAAGTGAGCGGCTGGGAGAAGATCTTCTCCGAGTCTCCCATGTAGTTGCCCGGAAGCTTGACGCGGAAGACCTGGCCGAACTCGCTACTTGTTACAACGGCGGGGTCCATGTTGTTGTTACTGCGCTCGTCAGCTGATGAAACTCGGGGCGCACAGATTGGCTGGCGGAGTCGAAACCTACGGGAAGTAGCCAGTTCGCGAATTGTCACCACCCCATGTGATGGTGTCGAAGTCGGCCAGGCCGGTGACTGGGCTCACGGCCGTGGCCAGGAGCATGGCCGCGGCAGCGATGCCGCGAAGCATCTTGCTTGCCATTGTGACTAGGTGCTCTGGTCACAACTGCTGTTGTCGCGAAGAATTAGCGAGTGTCTTGGGTCGGATTGAGACAACAGCGAAGCAGCTGGCTTCCAGAAGAAGCGTGGGGAGGACGGGGTGGGTGTGGTCAACAATATATAATGATTGTCGGCCTTGCATCGTATCCTCTCCACCCGCATGCACGTTGGCCCACCGGGATGCTGGGGGGGGTGAGATGCTTGCTTACCTTGTCAAACCTTGGGAGACTAGGGTCCGGATTCCAGCGACAGAGCTGTGCAGTGACAAAAACAACAAAAACTAAGCTATTAGTGAGTGAATGGAAGGGGGGCAAAACCACCCCGGGAACGAAGGGCAGGTCACAAAGCGAATGACGAGGATCGACGGTGCTTCGGAACCAGGCGCATCCAGGCCTGGGCCCGACGAGGGTCTCGTGGGCTATTTGAACGAGCCAGGCGCGTCGTCTGTTCCCGACAGACTGGACTTGGGCCTCCCCGTCGCCAGCTGAGGGAGGGTCATCGCGGCTCGTTAGCCAGGGACGAGAATCGCTAGACCCATGGACTACTCTGGTGGCGTCCTTTTCTCCTGCGTTAGGAAGCTGGCTGAGCGCGCCACATGCAAGGCGCTATTGGCCGCACTAGATCCGGCACGGCCAGCACTGGCTAGCCAAGGGGGGGGGGAGATCTCTAGGCAGGTGAAAGAAGGGGAGAAAAGGAACCCAGATCACGCCCTACGATAGCCTTGAGGCCCGGCCTTGTCAGACTCGAGTTAGCGGGCCCTGATCAGAGGTGAGCGTGGCATTGACGGCGCGCGCAGGGGGTTATCCACCTCCTTTTGCTCAGCTCGCTGGCGCTATGAAGCCCAAGACCAAAGCCATTCCACTTTCTGACTCCCATGTCAGCCCGTAGCCCTGTGACGGACGTTTGACGACGCAGCCAGGCGACGGGAAAAAACAAAGCAACGAGGTGCCCCCCCCCCCCGTATCTGGCGTAGACTTTGGACGAGCGGAGCGGCTGACGAGACCAGGAAACCGTCTCATCTCCTTTCGCTTCCTCTCTGCTCGTGCCAAGCGCCAGGACCTGTCGGGGAGAGCGCGAGCCAAGCCATGGCCCAGCCGACAGGGAGTCCTTCAATTTGCGAGCCCCCACCACGTCGCCCTTCCCTTTGTTCCGTTACTTCCGTCACCACTGAGGCTTTCCTGCACACAGACAATGGTGGCATGATCTAGCCAGCGGCGGATAACCGTGGGCATCCCTGCTGGTACGATCGATCAGCACGTTTTTCAAGATGCTGTCTTGTCCCAAAATGGGCCTCGAGGCGCCGCCGTCGATGGTGGTTGACGCCGATCTGCCCACCTTTAGGTGAAGGAAGCGCGGAGGGGAGTCTACAGTGCATCGCAGGGTGACACGGCATGCATGGCGGTGCGTTGGCACGCATTATCGACGGGACTGAGCGAACCTCGACCGTCGTCCTCACCATGCCAAGCGACCGTCAATCTACTAGTGCCTGGTTGAGCCGCGCGTCGTCAATTTATCCATATGTCGGAAGAGGCATGCACTGGCATCGCCAACATAAAGAGAGCCTTGGGGCTTCACCTTTGATAAGATGATGCGACGATCCGAATCCTACTCTGGCCGGGCCGCTGGCGCCAAGCGGACACTGTCTAAAAGTCCTGCTGGGCACAGCGAATTCCCCATATCTCATGTTCACCGGAAGACGAAGGCCGCGACCCCAATTTCTCCAACATGCTTCTCCACGCGTGCTTGACGTTTGGAATCTCATCGGCGAAGAGAGGTGGCGAACAACGAAGCAAACCAACCGCCTTGGCCTACCTACCGCTGTACAGTACTTACCTTCCAAGAGACAGCCCTACTTCGCACCCAAGCCGCTACGAAGGCAAGGAGTTGGTGGCGGTCGCAACCATGGGTTGGCGCTACCGCTGGCCTTTGCGTTGGGTTTGGAAAAAGTCAGCCGCGCGGAATGTTGGGCAGGCGTAGACTGAGCTGCCAACGCTCCGTAGTCGTAGTTTCCTGGCTCCTTATCACGTCGCGTTATGATGAATTGGCTGATGATGGCATGATCGCGATTGGGGAGACGTCGCAGTGTTGGCATGGGGGATCGAGGAGAAGCAACGACGGTTGATGCAGGCCGAGACGTGCAATTTCCACTACCTTCTCGATAGGCAGGAAGCCAGCCGTGAGCGCCAACCATGGCTGCAGGCGCCTACTCCACCGCCCCACTTCCAAGGAGTCTTGCACCTCGTATTTAAGGCATTGGCCTACCTACAACTTGCGTCTGAATTGCTATCTGGGGCCTGAGGCCACAATTCTCCCAAGGGTACGGATAGCCCATTCTGTCATTCTCCATCCACGGTTCTGTTTTTTCTCTTAGTCGCAACAAGAGCCGCCCTAAAAATAAATGGGCTGGAATCTCACCGCTGCCCCTGAGCCTAATTCTTGTCGTGGCAGAGAGGCCTGAGCGAGGTGCCGATACGGCCGTTGCCGTGCTTCCCGGCACCACAGTCCCTTATCATTCCACCTACCCTACGCGGTGGAAGAGCACAAGCTGACGGCCCGAAGAGCGCACCGATCGCAACTGGCTGTCTATCAAAGAAGGCATCGTAGCGTGATCGTGACCCAGGGCATTGCGCGTACCTAGCGCTCTCGCTGATTGCGACTATTTGTGCTAGTGTGCCTTAGTACAACTGCTCAACGATCTATCCGTATCAGCTTCTGATCGCCATCAACTCCCCACAAACAATAGTGTAGGGTCATCAGACCAAGATTTCTTACAGGTCATTCAATCGCCGCCAAGGAACATGTGAATCATCTGTAGGTTAACATGACAGTGTTTCATTCGTGACACATGGCTTCACTCCTGATGTCAATATCGAGGACCTAGCTGATGAATTTCACATCGCGAGTCTAGTTGTAAAGGAACATCCCGCGAAAGGCATAATTTGTACGGGTGACGAACCTGGAGGCGGTTTTATAATTCTACTTATTCCAACGTGACACGTCGCAATGTGGATTCATTACGTTCTCCATCCATGATCGAGAGTTATGGGACTGGCCCGATTTCCTTGTTCACAATGCCGCCCATCGCAGTCGTGGGCTAGGATAATGCCACAGCATTATTGGTGCTTGCTTCCTCTGGCAGACTGCTACTCCAGGGTAGCAGGGCTGTTACGCAACGTTCGCAACGATGGTCTTTCTGCCCATGCAAAGACGTACATCCATGATTCCTCCCCCTGCCCGTCATCAACCTCGCCCTCATTCTCGTCGCCGACGACAACAAAGCTCTCATCTCCTGGTGCAGATGGCATACCGAGCTTGGGTTGGTTCTCTTTCCATTCGCGTTCCTGAATCGTATTGACATCATGCGCCCGAATCACCACATAATCGACTCCCGGTATAGGGTATTCTGGCCGTCTCCTCCGGGACCTCGGAGAAGCAAGCGAGCACAGAATAGTCGACGTATATGCCGTGACAATAGCGCTGAAAGCTATCATGGACTCGTCTATACCAACTGTCATGATAAACGCTCTCCCGAAAAACCTACCAAGTTATATCTGTGTTCAAGCCGATAAATTGCTCGTAGTCTCATCACTTAACCACCGTAAATGGTTTGGGCATAGCGAGAAAAAGATATCACAGCAGCATATTCACTGGGAGGTGGAAGAATGACACGACAAGGCCAAAGACCGATGGAAGGTACCCGTGTGTAATTAATCACTCATCTACTCTCCTGGGCAAGATATGCTCTTTCGCGATGCTATATCCTCATGATCTACTTATAGAACGTAACCGTGGCGGATCCTAGTGCCACGCACCCAAGCATGTAGATTTGGAGGAAGACACCAGTGGGAAAACCATAAGTTTGCGGCTGACTGGCGATGGACTAACTGTCTTGTGGTATGCTGAATCAAGCCCACTACATTAATTCAAGGGGATTAAGCAACACGCACGTTGCGTGAGACTTGCATCAGCGATGGCCCCCTTCACCATGCCAATCACGGCCCATGACCAGGACGGCGGCGAACCTCGTCTTCGCTTCACTTATCGTAACGGCAATATTTTGCCAATTCGGTGTACATGTACGCAAGAGTTTTGGATGAAGGTTGGTATGCGGCCAAGGTGCAATTAGGCACCGCGTAACGGACTTGAAAACCCAACACTCTTATGCCATGCTACCTCAGGCTCATCTGTATATGTACCGTCATCGTGTTTCGAAATTGACCATCATATTCTCCCTAATCTACATGCGTCTCGCACGTCGCCATCAATCCTAGTTCGTGCAAGCCCATACAGGACGCCAAAGTGGTGGAGAGGCAGTGTATCAGTCTACTTGTTGTCCTTAAAGTCATGCCTCGGGGATAACACCTACTGGAACTTGTTCAGAGATATCGTGCCAACATTGGAGATCCTGAAAAGCTCAGCATTGACACGTTGTGAACATTCCATGTTTGCAAAATCACCTAGGCAGGCATGGCAGTAATACTGTCGGTCTAAAGATGTCAATCCCCGTTATGGCACATTGCCTGACACAAATGAGCTCACTTGTAACTGAAGAAGAGGTAAATTCATTTTAAATTTGAACAGGTGCTCAATAATACTGGGACGGGATGTCTGGTTTCTTTTATGGAAATGCAGCAAATCAAACTTGGAGCGTAATTGTGACATCTGGAAGCCAGCAAAGCGTATCACGATGACATTACAGCCGAGTCCCCCAACGATTGAGCAAGAATTGCGAGAAGAATTTGTGGCTTGGAACGATGGCGAACGAATTGGGAACTTCTAATTTGCTCTCTGCACCTAAAATCGTCTGATTCGAAGTGGGAGACCGTGTTTCGGGTCTTCTGGACTTTTGTATAACGCCATTCCCATGGAAGGGTTGCATAATCTGTATGACGAAAAAGGAGGTGCTCCTAATTCTGGTTCGAAGACTTATTTCTTAATATCATAGTCATCTTTGATCTGCTGAATATTGAGAAACAAAATGCGCACATCACCTTGACGGACTAGATAGTGCTCGACATTGAGTTGTCACCACGCGACGGCTATATTCATGCTGGCACAAGACAGATACATCTATGTCTTCAGTAAGAACCATATTAACTAGCGATGATTTTCTTTTTTTAGGTATCTAAATGACGGATATGAGTTCAGTAACGAGCGCGCAAAGTCACTGTTGCTGTTACAAACAACGCTTGGCAGCACTACTTTCCTCTAGCGGGACAAGGTGACTGGAATTCGCAACTACACGAAATACTGGCTTACCCATGAGTTTGAAGAAAGGAGCCAATCGACTACCAAGAGGACACAGGCTCTGTACGCGAACGATGCTGAAAACCGCGTCGACGCCCGCAATAGTATGGACATGAAGGCGCGGGACCACTGGCGGCCGCCGATACCGTGGACAAGTAAGGTGGATGCAGGAATATGCAATGAAGACACGAAGCTGTGGAATGTGACTATGACGATAACGAGGCAGTAAATGTCGGGGCGTAGGCGGAACGACCCTGCAGCAGAGCTGGTAATGCAGTAGTTTTGGCGGTGAGGTCTACATAACCGTCCAGAGCATTTGGACGTGCTTTGATGGACACATACAGAGCTTAGCCCAGAGTATGATTTCACGTCAGCTGCGGACAAGTGGCTTGGAGTATTAAGATTTACCGGGAACAACATCAGTGCGATATCCTGCAGCTAACCGAAGTACGGGATTGGACATAATTGCACATGTGGACGGAACGCCAGAAAAGGCACTGGGAAAGATCCTGAATCTCCAGTCTTGGAAGGATGCACTTTTCGAAGCACGTCAGTAGCCGTAAAGGTGATAGGGGCTCATGAGGTTGCTTCGTTGTGCGACTTCTTAGAAAGTTTGATCAGGTTACGAAACTACTTGTTCTTGTTATGCCGAGGAAATTGGGACATAACAGTAGAGAAACCATGCCGAGCGGCATACGCCCGAGACAAAATAAACAATTTGACCGTAAAAATCAGCTGTAGAGATCCTGTCATACATATCCTCAATACATTGCCTCTTATCTTGATGCAGCTTTGTAGTTCGACAAGCTGAACAATATCTGTCCTGGCCTTCACGCTTAGCCGAAAGATTACTTCAATTCGCCCTATTCCGTCATAAGCGTATCAAAGTGCACATTGCTGACCATGCATACAACAGCCTCGGGGGGCTGTGCCCTATCAACCACCGCAGAAACCACCAATTGCACCGTACCTCGCAAGGCTGTGCATGAGTTGAGGTGGCAGTGTCCCACGGTTTCCCCTCCGCAGCCCCTACGTAGAAAAGCCCTTCCTCTCCCATCTCCGCTTGCATCAACCATCAAAGCCCTCTGGTCATCTGACAGGCATCACCATGGACCCCTTATCCATCACCGCCTCCGTGATAGCCATTGTCAACCTCGGCGACAAATGCCTCACCGAGCTCCGGGTACTCCATCACGCCCCATCTGAGATCCTCTGCCTCATGAATGAAATCGGAGACCTCAACATCGTCCTCACCCAGATCATCGTCCTCGACCGGCAAGCCCGGAACACGGGTTTCGAGGGCTTGTTGGCGGGTCTTCGAAGCCTTTGCAGGCGCGCCGAGAACCAGATCCTGGAACTTCAAGGTATAGTGCATAATAGACTCACAAGACATGGAGCGCTCCGGAACGGCATCCGCTGGGTGAGGTATAGGGACCGAGTCACAGAGCTTCAGCAGAGCATACGGAGCACGCGGCTCAACTTGGCAACTGTTTTGGGGGCTGCTACGCTGTAGGCTGAATTTGCACTCCATTGTTTTCATCCCAAGCTCTAACATCTTGATAGCCAGGCCTCGATCCGGATTGAGGTTGCAATTCAGTCAATCTCGGCAGTTCCCACCCTCGATTCTGCTTCACCGCCTGCATCTTCAAGTGAAAGGCGTGTCCCGTCAATCACTCAACCTCCCCTGCCCAGCACATCTTCTATCGATGAAACAATGCCTGCAGACTCCTTGTCCGCAGCATCGACCGCACCAGACGCGCCTGAAGCACCAAACGATGCAGACTTGCAGCTACACAGCCTGATCACAAATCGAACAGCGTCTGCGGTTCGAGTCAAGACTCGCACCTGTGCAGGTCAGCAAGAATGTCCGGTATGGTGCTCATGTATGTGTCACAGGCAGAGCACATACCAGCAGCCGATGTGGGCAAGGAGTCTTCTGGGCAATCTCTTTGTAGGATACACGGGCCTTCCAATCGTGACGCCTAGATGCACCGAAACAACATGCCGTCGGCAGTCGGGTGTATTTATTGAAGCAACTTATAGTTTCCCAAGCTGGTTTCTCGACCGCATCATACTCCTGCAGGGGCGCAGCTTCTCTCCTGTAGGTCCGGAATTGTATCTCCGCACACCCAGGGTTACTACACTCGATCTTCGGTTATGGGCACCACTCCAAGATGGGCGCATAGACGTATTTCAGGAGCGAATAGCTCGTGGAATGGGGACTGCCCAGGATATTTCCGTGGATGGCCATTCATTCCTACACGTGAGTTACTTCTTGGATTATGCTCTAGCATTTCGTGCGCTCGGTCGAATCCGATATTGACGGGCCATAGTTGGCGGCCACCCTTGACTTAGTAGACACCTGCCGATTTTTAGTGGAGCGAGGAGCAGATCCGTACCTGAGAAATTCCTATGGGCGGCAAGTACAAATAGCATGGCTGCAAATTCTTTATTATTGCTCTGCTGACACTGCGAAAGGAGGCCCATGGATGTTGTCTGGGATCACATTCTTGGAGGCCACCTCAGTAGTCAAAAGGCTATCGAACTCATGGACATTTTCGACGACGACGATTACCTACAAACCCGACGATTCACAACGCTCCACAAGACCGTCTTGGTTCTAGCGCCAGAGTTGCGTCCATTGGAAACACAACTGCAGGGCTTAACATCCAGCATCAACGCTGTGGACAGCCAAGGGCGCACCTGTCTGTCCTGGGCTGCGGAGCGCGGTGATATTGATGCAGTGCAAACGCTGCTCGAGTTTAACGCTGATGCAGCAATATGCGACTCTCAAGGAATGCCCCCTCTTTTTCATGCCATCGCTCAAGACAGAGTCGCAGCGGTCGAGCTGCTGCTCGCACGTACCAAGACTCACTTGATGGTTACAACCCATGGGATGACAGCTCTTCAAATTGCAGCGAGTAGCGATCCAAAAATACTCGAGCTCATCATCAAACACGGCGGGATCAACGTAAATAGTGTTGACGAAAATGGCCGGACGCCGCTACATTCTGCAGCCAGATGGGGAAGCAATGAGCATATCCGGCTTCTTCGTGACGCTGGCGCAGATCTCGACGCTCCAGACAAACATAGCCAACGACCAGTGCACTGGGCCATCATGCATAACAACCACGCAACAGTGGAAGAATTGTCAAGCCTAGGCGCCCGATTCAACCTATTTGATAAACGCTACAATTCGGTACTGAATTTCGCAGCACGTCGGTGCGACCCTGACATACTTCAAATCATGGCCAAGGCGTCTTCAATACGGGAACTTGACCCCAACGACGCCCGGAAAGGATGCACATGGTTGGCATATGCTGAGTATTATTTGAAGGCCTATCACCTTATGGACGATGATCAGATCCAGAAACGAATGGATGATCTTTACGATTTTCAGGCTCAGGTATGGGGAGAACAAGAGGAAGCGGAGGAAAAAAACGATGACGATGGCGACGGCGCCGAACGAAATCAACACTTTTGAGATTGTATTTGATTCTCTGCAGATCGAACCATGAACCTTGCAGGCGAAATTTTAAGGAATGGCGGAAAATATCACGAAGATAGCAGATGAACAAACTTCTCAGACGATTAGCACACTACGTAGTCCACATAGCAGAGATATGCACATGTCTCGATGCGAGGGCGGCCAGGCGAGCAGGCCACTTTCGAGAGCACGGAGAATACGCTGACAAAGACAACATCAGATTACTCGTCAGGAAGATCATTCAGGGGATAGTACACAGATACAAGGAAGAACGCACGAATTGCCAATGGATCTTTTTTATTTTTATTCATTTTTATAAATTTTTTTTTTCACTTGACCTACATTCCATAGTCGTCCATCATTGCGTCCTGCCCACCGGAACCGCTCGAAGCCATGCGAAATTGCATCGTCAGGTCACACCGGCGCAAGACACGTCAAGCCAGCAACCGGAGATATCACCCCTCGCCACGAATAGACCTTAGCGAAGGTGCTTCGAGTGTCTGGAAGTGCCAAAGCAGCGCAGCCTGACAATGGAAATAGGAATTCAATGATGAGCGCTGGTGGGACAATGGCTTGGACGCTGTCAAGACAACGAGTGGCTTTCTGCGGACTTGACCAACTTTATGCTCTGGCGCGTCGAAACTTAAACTGTCGTAGAACAAGACATCCAAACACCGCCCAAGAACAGCATATGAATTGCTTCCGTTGGCCATCTTCAATGATTGGAAACTATGTTACAAGAAACTGCAAGTAGTGTAATACCTTGAAGCGCTGCGATAGGGCACCATTGAGACCAGAAGCAGGTCAACCAGGTGTCCTAATGGTCAAAGTTTACGAGCAGGCATCTACACCATAGATATTTCATATAGTCATGCATTATGCAGCCGCAAGATTCTTGCGTTTTGTATCTATCACAGTATGTAGAGGTGACAATTCTATCGCAATTGTCAGGTCCGTAAGGTACTGAGGATATCTACCACAAACATAGGGATGCCTGAGACCATCTCCAACTCAACTTGAACCTTGAACTCGTAAGGACCCGATATCACTTCTTGGGCCCAAGTCTGCTCCAGCATCTCAACGGTATTAGCTTGCCCTGACTCTTTATGCCACGACAGCCCACAAGCCCTGAAAGGTAATTCGCCCACTCTCATGTGCAAAGCCAGATTTGAGTGCTCAGAAAACTCTGATTTGACTGGAGAAAATGAAAGTATTGCAGTAATTGGATCCCTATTGAAGCCCTCATCTGTAGTGAAATATGTCTCATTCATCCACCGCCCTGCGGGGTGGACAGCTGAGACGTGAAGCCCTTCCGGAAGATGACGGATAACAAAGCCATAGAACTGTTTATACTCTCGACCAGGCGTTCGAATAAAAGCTTCGTAGTCTCTTTCACAGTTAACAAGGATATTTTGCTGAACCAAGTGTTGAGCAGCATCACTAATGCTCAACCACACTTTTTCCTTTTCTCTTGAGTCCATTCGTACTAGTCTTGCGAATCGCCCACCACTTTTTTCTAAGACTGGCATAGAGAGAAGCTTAAAATAGTTTTGAATATGCCGGCAGTGCAGTACCATGTAATCGTCATGGTCCCGGCGTTTAACGACCACGGTTTCTAGAGCTACGGCCCTGTTTACCATTGAGGCTGGATGATGAGGTAGCTCATCTTTGTATACAGCAAGATCAGCGCAGTCTCGGAACCAGTTTGGTGCCAAAGCCAACACTGAGTCACCCAGTTCCTCTGGATAGGGTATGCTCTCCGGTAGATCCCACGCTAGGATAGTCTGGTCATCGTAGGTGTTAATAATCTCTCGCTGGAGACGCTGAAAGGCCTTTTCGCCTTCGCCGTAGAGCAGTGCCATATTGATGTCAAAAATACCCAGGAGTGAATATGCAATGTCTTCCACCCTGGATGTCTGCCTCAAAGAAGCCCACGACATGCGCTCCGCCACGCTCGCCTTTTGCAGTGGCTCTCCGTCGAGATAGCAGGGGCGAATCCGGGTGATAGTCGCAATCTGGGTCCTCAGCTCGTTCATCGTGCCAATCATATTCCACTGCTTCGTAAAGAAAATGATCCGTTTGGGAGCTAGAAGCTCTTGAAGGGTCCAGCCTCGTGTGAACCAGCGAGACTGGCTGAACTCGTCAACGCTCGCCTGCTGACCCAAGCCGTCCTTTGACGCCTGCGACACATCGGCTAAGTAGACGTAGCAAACTTTGGCCAGCTTGTACCATTTAAACATGGAGTTTATGGCCTCGCTTAACTCGGCGCTGCTGCGCTTGTCGATGCAGCACGTGTCAATCCAGACGTATTCGAGGCCACTAGCTCTGGCCTGTCCACAAGTAAACGCAATCTTCTCGAAGCCTGCCTTCTTCTTCGCCGTCGCCAAGCACTGCATGTCTTGAAAGCTTACTTCCTCCTTCGTGCTTCCCCATGTGTGTGAAAGGATGGCGTATTTCGGTGTGGTAGCGGAAGCAGGGGACATGCCTGTGGAGGCATCTTGGTGTCGCCCGCCTGGCCTTTCGGGGCCTGGAAACTCTTCGAGCAAGTAGGTTCTGGCATGGAGCAGATGCATCTTTTGATGGAACGTAATGATGGTTAGACCAGGAGATGGATGAGGGTTTGGGTTTAGTTATGAAGGGTACGATACAGGGCAGTGCATGCGGGGAGAGCTCAGCCTCACCTAGTTACAGTCACATGAGTGGCCGAGATGAATTTTCGAAAATTCATTTCCAAGATAAGATAATAAGATAATTATTCAAGGATGGCGGAATCAGCAGCCACAGCTAGTGGTGGGAACTGATAGCTTATGCTTTGTTGCTCCCTTGTTTTGGATTGTAAGCTATCATTTTCTTGCAAATCTCAACCCCCTGCTACTCAAAAGGCGGCAAGGCCTCAAGCATACTCATTACAGCTGTCAACTTCTCCATGTAATCCACCGGTAAGTCCCGCTCGGCATGGAGATCATCCTGGTTCCATAGCGCATGCAAGAAGTTCCGCAAACACTTTCCCGAACGGACGGGATGTTGCCCCTCTGTAGCCGCCAGCACATCCATGACAGCCATTCGATCCTCGTCAGTACTCGCTTCGGCGCCGATGATGACCAGCGGCATAGTCCTGTCGCAGGTGCCTAACGCACCGAGGAGCCGAAGGCCTCTCCTGGTCCAAGGGATGGTGCATTCCGGGTCTGCGATGTGACTGCCGGCTGCACGGCAAAGGTATATGAGCACCGCGAGGTGGTAGAGCTCCTTCATGAGGAGGCTGCGACTCTGCGTCCTGGTGACCAATGCCTCTTCGGAAACGAGAGCGGCAGCCCAATCGTGCTTCGCCTGTTGTCGAAGCTGCCTGATCTTATTCTTATACTCCTCCGTGTGAGTTGTGGGGTTGGAGGAAGGCTGGAGCGTGTTGCATATGTTGGTAAGCAAGTCCAGTCCATGATGCTGGATGGATACTACAGTGTCTGGTCTCAACGGTTTGTCCATTGTAGGGAATTCCATCTTCCATCTAGACGGCGCCTTTACCCCGCGAGGATGCCAATGGACACGTGTGAAGCGGTAAATCGACTCATAGTAGTAAACCCATTCGATGAGGGCCAGGAGATCGCCTTCCTGTTTCAATACATCCATAGGGATACTGTTAACAAGTGTTTTGGCGCCTGAAATGTAGCAGAGCCACTCAGCCGTGGGGCCACTTGTGGAGGTAAAGTGTTGCAAGATCTGGAAGTGTATCAGTACTTATTGCACATAGCAGGAACAGTAACATGTATAAATAAAGATATAGAGTGGATATACCTCGAAAACACACAGCAACATGCCAGCCGCTACATGGTGAACGATATCACGTAATCCCATGTTGTCACTGTTTGCCGCACCGAGTGCTTGTAGGCAGGACAGTTTCAACTGCGCTGCCTGGAAGTGTACTCCATATCGGTGAAGTGATGCGAAGGCTAATAAGGCTTTCTGGACTGCGAACCCGGATGCCGAATTTGCTGACATAGCGATCCTCATGAGCACCGGGCCAAGCTGCCTGTCGCTTAGGGTGCACAACGAAGGCGATACGACTGCCTGAACTTGAAATTGTGAGCATTGAATAAGATCCCAAGGAAGCTTGGAGTCAGAAGACATACAATAATGCAGCAAATCCTTGCTATTGGTAGAGAGGTGGGATAAGAGCGGTGGCACAAATCCGCGAATCGGCGGCTTTCCCGTATGCCGGTACATGGTCATGTACCGATATAGCTCTATGTCTTTGTGCGTCGTGTGGATCATGTGAAATTCTGACTCTTTTGTTGAATTCGTAGTCCTGTCGACTTGAGAGCTGGCAACAGGCGCGGCGATGAACCGTTTGCGGTCATCAGCCCGCGGCCACGACAGACGGATGCCATAGCCATGACAAGTCTTGCGAGACCGGGCACAAGTAGCACAGCCGGGGATACCACGATCGCAGCGTACTTTCCGGTCTACACAAAAAAAACCACATAAAATGTAAGCCAGGGCGAATTAGCTGTAGTAGGGTACAGGGCCGACATGACAGGGCCTGCCGAATCGGGAAAAAGTACCTATGCATGTCCAGCATCTTTTTCTAGGGCCGGAAGCCTCCCGGAGCTCCAGATTATTAGCGCGCGTTTTTAACCCGTCTGGCATTGTTTGGACAGATGGAAGAGCAGTCAACGCCGCTTGACTGCAGTTTGCTCTCCAAGGATGAGTTGGGTGGGGGATGAGTAGCCAGCCGTCCAAAGATGGGTCCAGGCCAACGCGCAGGGTCGTGTGAAGGGAGACGGTAGGCCTATTTGGCTAGTGAATCGCAAAAAGTTGCCCAATGTTCGCTGCTGACAAGGCTGTCCAGCGTACGGATAGCAGTGTTGGTGTGGTTGATCTGCTTAGAAATGTATCCTCCAACTGTCGTGGAGACCATCCGTACAGTGTGTAGTAAAATGTTGCTTCGGATAAGCAAGCTGCCGGCACTGTGCTGATGCAAGTTTCTGCGAGCTGCGCTTGGACGCAAAAGGCAAAGCGCAATTTCGTGCTGGTGTTTTCGCTCTTTGCTAGGATGGTTATCTCTGGTTCGCCTGGCAGCACTTCTTAGACAGTTGCGGCAAGCAACTTTTTGCGAAAGATTGGTAACAACATGAATCTCAATAATTTTTGTCGCATCATAGGACTTAAGAGATAAGTCATGACCGGTGGTGTTGGATTAGCAATCAGATCTGCCGTAATGCACAGCCGTCTTGAACATTCCACGAAGTCGAATCCCTTGGACGGGGCAGTGAATACAGCTGGACTGTATATATATAAAAGTATTGCCCCCAGCATGTCTCAGCTACTCAATCTCGACATTCAAGCTTATACCTTATCACACCTCTATATGAATTACCCTTTTGGCTCAAACCTCGAACCACCTCCATCAATTCATTCAGTCACTCAGTCTGAATCAGCATCCCAAGAACATGCCTTCTTATCTCATTACAGGCGCGAACCGCGGCATTGGCGTATGTCATATCTCGTCAACCTACAAACAACATGAATCGTGCTGATATAGGAGAGCATAGTTCGGCTATCTTCGCCACATCTCTAATGATCCTGCCAACACAGTGATCGGCATTGTTCGCGACAAGGCCGCCACCGACAAGAAGATCGCCGAAGAGCTCGCGGGCCGGCCCAACATCCACATTGTAGAGGCACAAATCACCGACCATGATTCACTCAAGGTGTGTATACCTCTCAGCTACCACCCAGTCGACACATAGCAGAGAGCCATAATCATTTGCAAGGACGGACGGCTGATATCTAACTCTGTAGAACACTGTTGCGCAGGTCTCCGAGATCACCGGCGGCAGCCTCGACTACATCATTGCCAACGCGGCGATGACCGAGGGCTCCAACGGTTTCATCGGCGAGGTGTAAGAACATAACTTCAATCTTGGCGCAAACCTGCTTGCTGCCGTAGCATGAGCTAGTGCTGACAGGCGCTTGTCGGCGTCCGCAGGTCACAAGATATTGAAAAATTCGAGAAGGACCTGGACGAGGCCATGCATATCAATGTGACGGTCAACGTGCATTTGTTCACGCTGTACCTTCCTCTGATCCGCAAGGGCCAGGCTAAGAAGATCATCTACATCTCGACGGGCATGGCTGATATCGAGATGATATCCAACTTCCAGATTGCCGTGCACCCCATCTATTCGATAACCAAGGCAGCTGGAAATGCCGCCGTCGCCAAGTTCGATGCCCAGTATCGCAACGAGGGCATCCTCTTCATGAGTATCAGCCCAGGCCTTGTTAACACGAGCCTCAAACCTCGTAAGTGCTCTACCCCTTCCCTACTTTGATTTCTCCATCCACTTGCTGCTGCCTTCCTGTGCAGAAATCATGTCTAATTCGAGAATTTCAGCAACCCCCGAGGAAATGGAGGCCATTTCTGGCATGTTGAAAGCGTTCCAAGCCTATGCACCCGACTGGAAGGGCGCGATTTCGATCGACGAGTCCGTTACTGCTGTCTTGTCCGTCATCCATAACGCCAGCATTGAGAAAGGGTCGGGTGGAGCTTTTGTTTCTCACTGGGGGAATAAACAGTGGCTGTAATTTCATCAGATACAGTGGTACAAGCATGTCGGGCTACTTTGGCATGTGTGCAGTTTAGCGTACTTGAGCAATCGCCATGACAGCTGCGTTAGGTATGGAGAGTAGATGATAGGAATAAGAAATATTTGACAGTCGTGATAATTGCAGTTTTTGTTTTGGTCAAAGCCGTGATGGTTTCTGCCTTCGTTCTCGGCTCGTATTCCGGAAGAAGAGTTATGATCCTTGTGAACTACCGCAGCTTCTCGGGCGTGATCAGCCGTGAATCGCTAGTCCAGCACTCAGATAAGGCGTCGAGTATCCTTGGATTATCACCATAATCAGCAATTAGTCAGTACTTTTCTTCTAACCTATTCCAGTTCAGAAGTTTACAGGACTCGGCAGATGCAGAGTCCGTGAAGCACAACAATAAACGGGAGGTGGAGTGCAATGTGAGAAGGAACCTCCAATACAGGCACAACTATGCAAAGACAGCGGATTTGGAAGTCGAGAGGTAAACTTGCGTCAAAGCTGGGGATGATCAAACTCTATAGCTCAAACAGCGCCAGCGTGTCCCGTGAAGCCCTCGCTCGTGATACCCTTGTATCATCTCAGAAATAATCTCAGATTCTATTCTGAGCCATTGCGGCCTTCCCGGCGATTCTGATTTCGCAATCTTGCATATTTTCTCGCTCTGTTGTGATGGGCTATTGTTTGCAGCCTTTACTCATAAAATCACAGCAAAGGAGCTAAAGTGTCTTGTTGCCAAAAATATGGTACAACCTAAAAGAGGCCCGATATTACTCACAAGCAGGAGCTACGTCGGGGCTGAAGTGCCCTCATGGTCTCCCCATACATATTCCTGATCTGGCATTTATCATTTGCACTCCCAGCCATTATCACATTGGTTGCACAGACAGCGTTGAAGTGTTTGACTTGTATGCTAATGTGACATAGTTTGAGAATAGAATCAGAATCAGTGTTTTCACAGCAAAGCAATACAAAAGCATGGCACTTGCCGCATCTTATTATTTCAAGACGAATAGAACGCGTTTGTGTTTCTGAAACGTAGAATGTATGCGTTTGGTTCTGGGATCCTGGTTATAGCCAATGGGCTCTCTTCCGAGTGCGGGAAGACATACATGGACGTTTGCAGCTAAAACTCTGGCAGAGACAGAAGGACTATGGGAGCGGAAGTATTACGTGTTATTGGGAAAGAGAATTGAGATAATTGTCCCAGCATGTCATGCATTTGATAGCCTCACCATGTATTTTTTGCATCATTGTCAGGCTTTATCACCAATTACGTCGCAAATGTAATCTTTTCAAGCCTTGATGCGTGACTACAATCAGGTAGCCCCCATAGCATCATCTGATGATCTATGTTGTTGAGTGCATGCCAGACCAATCGCAAATGACACGCTGTAACACAAGGCCACACGAATTGTGTGCATGTATTGTGAATGTTTCTATCAGTACAAAAAGTACTCCTAAATCGATGACATACGTCTAGTGTGTGATATTTGGCCAGCCCTGGCAGACCGTACCGAGTTCTTGCATGATAATCGCAGTGGTACCCGCCGAAAATTCCAAGTACAGAACCAGTGAACAAACCAACAATTGCCATCCCATTCATAGCATCCGATGATAGTAATGAAAAGAAATTAAGGACTCGTGTGACCGTTTATGTCGTTCGGGAGAAATCAGCAGTGGCTGGAATCACATCTAGCAATAAACCGAGTATGTATTACTGTTTTATATTGACGAGATTGTGTGCTCATCGCAAGAACGTACCATGTTGCATTGCCCAAATCCTCCAAGGCTACCGCGGTCGTGCTTGCACTATGGCCATTAGGAAGGCCAGCCATAATCAAGGGTTTGCGAATCCGCTACAAGGTGTTATCGCTCGGAGATCTACTAGACACAGCTACATAATTACTACCGAGATACAGCTTGTTTTTCCATCCGTCCAATCTTGATGAATCTCCTACTATACAGTGATCTTGAGTCTGGAACGTGCCGCTGAAGTATTCCCAGTAGAATGAGTCTTTCGGAAAAGGCTATCCTCAACCTTTGGCGAGGCCACTGTTCTAAGATATGTTCTCTTTGGCCGTCTACGTCTGGATGAGCCTCGCAACTAAACAGAAGCAGAACTTAGGCCCTGATCAATAAGGCACAAATCGAAACTCGTGCACGCTTTATTTTGGTTTCAGTAGCTTGTACTAGCTTAATGCTCGGCCAAAGCAAAAGACAACCAAAATAAAGCGTGCGCGAAATTCAATTTGCGCCTTATTGATCAGGGCCTTAATCGGTAAATATGTGCGACTAGCTCTTTATCCGGCCACACCAGGCTGGCGACAATGAACCCGAGAAAAACTCTTAACTGAGAATTTTGCGGTCGTTGCTGGCTCATTCAGTCGCAATCTGTACCAGAAGATGCCCGATTAATTGTGAATAGCAGGCTCCGTTAGTCGTGCATGACTGAAGAGCTGTATTTAGACTTGTGCAGGAGCAATGGTCAAGCTTTGTCAATTGAGTCTTGAACGTCAAGCAGCCCTTTAGTCGACCAGGAGCACCATGGCCTTACTGGATTCTACGCACCGACACGTGGTATGATATCGAGGCGTCTAAGGTCATCCTATAATTTGGTGCTCACACCCTCTCACGAAGCCCTGCTTGCTCAAGTGAAGGAAAATATTCCTGTTCGGTCTAAATACCCACTTGCAGCCTGCTAATGTGGAGAATACAGAATGAGCCGCCGCTTCATCATCAGTTCTTCTCAGCCCTAGCTTTCGTGACCAATCAAAAGCCCTAAAACGCGGCATTTGCTCGCTAATCAGGCGGCAAAGTTAAAGACAGGTAGCACTGGCCGTGGAGCTTGTAACCACAGGCACCTCTCATATTTGTCAACAACTTCGTATTTGTCAGCGGAAGCTTCGCCCTGCCACGTCATGGGAACCGGGGAACGGTGTGGTTGGCGACTCGATTAGTCTCTTCTAGTATGTTCTGGCTTCGGCACGTGTGCTTGACTTGCGGTGTACAGGCAGCGGTCTCGTATCCACGCCCAGCTCAAACATGTAGCAACGTGTCCCAGGTGCCCTTGTCCTTCGGCCAATTCTTCACTTGCAGCTTTGTTGTGATCTGTCATTCCGTTGCTCGAAAGCCATTACGGCATTGACTTGTCAAGCATTTACTTGACTCCCCTTGCATGGAGCTAGTCGAGCAGCCGAAGTCTACTTGTCGTTAACGGTGACCTTGTCAAGCTTTTAATGCATCGCACTCAGCTTGGCAAATTGAATGCCCCGTTGACCGCGTTAGTGCGGCTGATCCAGTGGGACACGTAGCCTTGAGAACAGCCATCAATATATACTTAGTAGCATCGCCCTGTCCTTTCCATCTTCCAACTCACCCAAACCACCCAAAGTACTTCTTTAATTCATTCACACCCCAAACTCAATCTACAAGCTGCTCATCCCGTTTCGCTCTCCACACAGCCACCATGAGCATCTCACTTTACGACGCCAGCATTCCCTTCGCCAAGGACGCTCTGTCCTCACTGAAGGGCATCCTGACCAAGGCATCTTCTGCTCCTAATGCCTCGGGCCTCCTCGACGCCAGGATATACGACGACATGAATCCTCTGAGCTTCCAAATCTACACTGTCGTCGATATCTGCCAGAAACTTGCTCATCGGCTCCAAGGCAAGGAGCCTTTGAAACTCCAGGATGACGCCAAGACACTTGAAGATTGGCAGGAGCATATCAAGAAGGCGGAGGATATCCTTGCGGCTGTAGACAAGAGTCTAGTTGACAGTCGTGCGAACGAGATTGTGCCCCTGGCTATGGGCAGCCGCGGAACAGCAGAGATCACGGCCTGGGGCTATGCTCAGGGATATGCGTTCCCCAACATTTACTTCCATTTGAACATGACGTACGCAATCCTGCGAAAGGAGGGTGTTCCGGTGGGCAAGCTTGATTATCTCGGTCCATTTTTGGGCAAGCATCTTCCCAAGGAATTCACGCAGCGTGCATAGGCGTGGCCGTTGGATACCCAAGCACATGTGCAAACTACAGATAATAGAGAGCAATTGCAATAGACCTCATTCTTCCCGAGCCTCGGCTCTCACAACGCTGAGCGACATAGTGATGCTGAGACCCTGGTTCATTGTGTGTTCGCTGCAGTTCACTGCCCTGATCGCGGCATTGGAAGAAACGAACATTTCCAACGTTGAGTAGGTTGATTTCATAATACTTGACGAGCTGAGGAACAGGGTAATGAGGAGTAATATTTTCAGAACGGACGCTCATGAGCATGTTAGCTGCTCATAAGAAACGAAGGCTTTTGAATTTAGAAAGCTCTCAGCTTTGTCGACATGGACTCCAGTTCATGAGCAAATTTTGTGAATCGCTTCGGCGCAAACATCTGTGGTTGCCTTTGATACATCCCTTTAGCACATCATCTAGTCCGTCTTGGTGTATTATGATTAGTATCGGATGCACATGTGATTCCGGTATGAAGGTCTTAATCCTCTCCATCCACACCTCTTATCGCATAACTGCGTGAAACGCTCTTCAAGAGTTCAGCATTCACATTTTGCATGTAGAGTTAGGCTGCGGCCGTCATGGAGGTTGCGCTTGTAGTTGTGAGGTGCCTCAGGCCCCTCATAAGGGATTTAGGCGTCGTTAAGCTCGATATGCTAAGTGCAACAAAAGGTCGTTCAACCGAAGCTCATTGGGTGAGGTACCTTTCATTGGCAGAAACTCTGGTCTACTGCCTTTTTCTTTTCTTTCTGGGGGGATTCTTCTTAGGTCTCCATTCTAGAAATCCTCTCTTTTGCGTTTGCCTGCGATGCATGTGGCGCTGTGTATTTAGGTTTATGGCTGAACTTGAAAGCTTGTCGTGGCGGGGTGTCACTTCGCGCCACCACATATCTCATTTTGATGACAGGTCGTGAACCTTACAACTACTTGACAGTGGCAAACTTGACGACGTAACTGAAAGGCCACTCTCGATAATTCGCTCTTTCCTTTGGCCAATTGTGCGATTTCTGTCTATATCCAAACATGCGACCACATCCAGTTAGACCGCTCCCGCACATCATCTTTAGGAGCTACCACACCGCTCTCTTCACTTCCCGGGTCCCCCCATTACTTTGTGTATCAAGCGCTTGAGGTTCTAGCCTTAACCCACTTGGGAGAGGTTTGCTCGGGTATTTTCCAAATTGCCAGCTCTAGGATTTCTTCGACTCGCTTTCACAAGCATCACGACCACGTCGAACCCGAAAGATCATTTAGAAAAGGATTCATTAATTGCCGCCTAAAGCAGAAGTCAGAAGAGCTACTACTGTGGAGAAGCTGCAGTGTTTGCGCTACGTACTGCTCGGACATCAGCGAAACAAGCAATAGTCTTTCATTACTGAGGCTAAAACGCTCTACATACTATTACATCTAGATTCAATGCATATCTGGCTATGAAAACAATGACAAATTGTATGCTATGGACACTATTGGCAGCCATCAACATGTGTCAAAGCAGAAAGTAAAAAGTACTGCTCTATGCAATTTATAGTAATCATTCCCCTCCACTCCAGCCCATTTGTCATGCGCGAAACTAATCTTCAAGTTCCATTGTCCTTTTCAAGCTTGGGATACGTGCGCACCCACTTGTACGTCTGGTTCTGCAGACTCTGCAAAGTGTGCAATATATGGCCCGGGGATATAGGATCTGGGACCTCCTGTTGGTACATCTGCCTTGCCAGGTCGATTCGGAATAGCAGGCATCTCCTAGTCCGGTCGGCCGCAACATCCCAATAGGCCTGTTCCGCCGCCCGAAAGATGTCGGGCAGGTCTTTGAGGGGTGTGCGCCAGAGATACCCTGAAACATCCAGCAGCGCTTTGAGGAGAGCCTGTCGCGTTTCTTGGACTCTGTCCTGAATGAGAGGGTCATGCAGCATTCTCCAGACGGCAACGCTCTATCCGATCGTCAGTCTCTACCACAAAAGCTTGTACAAAGGTCTGCCGTGGGCTTCTTACCTCCACGATTGGGGTCAGGAATTCCCTTCCAGACTGTGTAGGCTTGTCCGACTGATCCAGATCGACCAAGAAGCTGTAGATGTCAATGGTTTCCTTCATTATATGCGAGAAAATTATGCGTTTTCTCATGTTGAGGCTTTTGTTCAGCAGAATCAACGGTCTCCGGTTCTCGTTGGAGCCGAGAGCCTCAATCATCATTGCATGGTTGCCACCGAAGAAGAGCTCCTGGAGAACTTCCCCGCTGATCTTTGGCAGGTCGGTTCCCTTTCCAGTCGGCAAGGTTCCGTTGATGGCAGCGTTAAGGAAATGTATCATTACATCCATCTAGACGGTCATGAGCAGGTGCGCGGGTCGATCGCGGGTTCACTGGGGGAGCAGCTTACCTCGATTAGACGATCCACCGTATATGCAGTTCTCTTCTCGGCTTTGCTTAGGGAGTTTTCATCCAGCTTGACGAGTTGAGAGTCGTTGCAGGCACCGCTTGCCATTCTATGACAGGTGAGATCGCGTTGGCTCATCACCAATCAACCAGTATTCGACTTACGTGAAAGCGTAGGGCATAGCATGTTTGCCGTGCATGGAATGCTTACCATGTACTGTATTGTGCAGATCAACGGCCGCTGGGTAGGTTTTTGGAACGAGAAGAAATTTTCCAACTGTGATATTTGGCCCGACTGGCTTCACGGTTGGATCGCTCTCGTCTAGTTCTGGCGTTTCTTCCTTCTCTTCCCAGGGATCTTTCGGGCAAAGTCTAGGGTTCCTCTCGCAGGTGCCGATGGTACACACCCCATACACGACTCCCAAGTTTGGTTTGCAACAGTAGCTCAGGTGGTTGCCGTCTGCGGGCTAGGAGTTAGAACCCAGAAAGAGACGGGTAATGCGACGACGACTTACTCAGGCACCCCAACCATCCCAGTCCGTTGTCGCCGTGCCACAGGAGCATCTCATCAGGAGGGCATGTATTCTTCATGCAGTGGCCGTCGTTGGCCCAATGACAGCCTAGCAGGACCGGTGGGCGATCGTTCTTTTTGCAGCATATGAGACTTCGCATGACGCCCCAATCTTTGTCACGCTTCAGCTCCCCTACCTCCCACTCATCCTCATCGCACAGGTGCTCGTTGACAAACCTTGTCCTGAACACGGTTTCTGTTAGTTGACATACAGCCAGGCTCCATCAGGTGTAGCGACATCCAGAGTAAGAAGAAGGAAAGGGAAGATGAACGCAGAGCACAATGGATACGGGGTGGGGATTCCATACCAGACCGTCCATCGACAAGTCTTCTTCATCATCGGCCACTCCGGCAATGGGCAGGTGAAACTTTTGTACTTTTTCTCAGTCGAGCTAAAGCAGGGTTCGATGCTTGTGCCCCTTTCATTTGGTCTTCCGCCACGATTGGACAGGAAGAGAACAATGTCTCCTTCCCGGCCCGTTCCGGTGCAGCCGCGCCACTCGCATCGTTTTCCGGGTGGTATTCTGCGTATAAAACTGTCGTGGCAGCATATGATCTTGGCGTAGTTCTGGAAATATCGATCAGCACATAATAACAGAGTCTCGAGCATCATCGCATCTCACCTTGCGGCAATCCTGGTAGTCTCGACCAACGACTTGAAACTCTTCCCTTCCGAGACCGCACGTATTCCATTTCGTTATGTAGGAACATCTGTTCTCTTTGTAACACTGCGCCAGGGGGCTAGGGAACTCGACGTCGTCAACCGAAACGCTAACGAATGGGCGCATGGGGTTGTGGAGGTAGTCCGCAAAGGCAGATTCGTATTCGGGGTCCCTAATGGCCACGGCGTTCGGCGCACTTGGTGCGCCGAAGCCTAGAAAGGCAGCGCACAGAAGGGCTCGAAAGAGCTTGATCAGGCTCATGGTGAGATTCGGGTGTTGGATCGCATGGGTTGGAAAAGCAGAATTTCAAGAAATTTATCAAGCAATACGTGGAGACAAGGTGGCTTTGGGTCTTTTTATTTCGTCTCGTGGAGCAAAAGATCCGCATTCTCTAGCCTTTACGGCAGCGAAAGTTGCCACGGTCTTGTGAACTCAGTTGTCCAACTGCACCTTAGGTGCTTTTATCACATGGGAGACCACATATGATTGAACGGCGGATCTCATGCAACGAGTCAAGGAAGTTGAAGCTCGATTCTACCTAAAACTGTGTGAGGAACATGGAAGGTAGCCCAGCGATGCGTGCGAGAGGCTCAGTGACGGTAATCGAGCAGCGATCAGTGGTTAGAAAAGGTGAAAGGGGCTGTTGATATTGCCACGATCATTATGTGCTGGCATTTTCCAGCCACGTTGCACGAGACGCTGCGAGGTTTGCAACAAATCACTTCACCTCATTTGATCATCCAAGCGTTTGACTAGGCTGTCAATCAAGAAATTGAGAATCCCCTCCAATTGGGAGACGCGAGTGCCTAGCCTCTGAGAGCGCAGGTGACACAAGTCGAGTATTGTAGTCCGTTTCCGCCTTGCATGCTCGAGACATATTGCTATATATCCTAATTCCCCCAACGCCGCGTCCTACAGTTTTCTACATAAAGGCATGTGGTACGTCAACTTTGTATTTTCACCATCTCTTGCATTTGACCTGTCACATCTCCGTCCTAGGGGAAAAGGTGGCTTCGATGCCACACACAAGCCATCCACTTCGACGTAGCCTAATGCAAGGTAGCCTAGACATCGCAGGGTGGCTGATTGAGAATCCATCTTTACAAACTTGTAGCATGAGGCACTTGACCGAATCGAGACGTCAAGTTTGCTGTTTAACTCAAGCATGTGATGAAATGCCCATCAAAAACAATATGGCATCTTCTAGTCTGGTCATTTATTCACGTGAGCTTCTCCGATATGCAACGGCAATTGCTCGCAGCCATTCTTCTCTGCTCAACACGGTCACCAATATTGACCACCTATTTTGCCCACAGACGAAGAAACTCATAACTTTTTTTTATTTATCGAATTTTCAAACAGCAAGGAGGAAAGCATGCTCATGTCACTCTGGTCAATATGGTCGGTTCAAAGCGACGTGTCATATCCATCCCGCTCGTCCTTCCTCAGTATTCGTGTTGGGTATTGCTAGCCGTCATTAGACATTGCTCTAGCAGGTGTAATTTCATCTTCTTCAAAATCAACCCCTTATAAACGTGATCACGAATAGTCTTCTCTTGACAAAACGACATCTTCTCAGTTGTATATTCAAAGGCCTGTATCTTCCAATGCTTGTTTGAAGACAACCTCCGAGCCAGGGTCTGTTGGACGTTTCAGGAATGCCGATGCTCTTTCCTACCTTTAATAAAGGTATAACAACGTAATCTGATTTGCCTCATATCATATTCTATTTACATCGCAAACCAGCTTTTGCTTCTATCAAAGGGATCGGCGAAGGTGGATGGCCATGCTACAGCTTGGCCTGCGAGACCCCCTGTCCTCCCCACTTGCATGCGCGCTTCCTACAGTTGTTTCGGCAATGGCAGATTGTCAGCACGTTGCAAATGAAATTCCTAGTCTTTCTTATGGTGTAGCGTGTGCCTGAAGTGTAAGATTACAGCAGAACAAGGGAAATGACCCTGGTAATGGAACTGCAGTACCCGCCCCAACCGACAGTCTCATTGGAGCCTCTCGTGAATTTGCCAGTCCACTCAATTGTTGAGCTGTTGGGGGTTGAAGTCCTGGGGTACTTATAGGCTGCCATGTCCCACGTCGGGAGTGACCCATTTGCTCGTAGAGTCTCCTAAGTAGCATGATGTTGCAGGTTTTAATGTCCCACGCAGCACGTTCTTGTCGTTAATGCAGGAAGACCTAGCAAACTGTCCAGAATTTCTCATCAGGATCATATATGGAAAAGCGCTTTTGTTCAGCATAAAGACATGTCCGAGACTCGCATAGCGCTTGAACAGGAAGGGGTCCCGCCACTACTCAAAGTCCGCCTTCCTTTTCCCCATCGTCTGAGCTGCTTCATCGGGCTATGGGTGCTGAAAATTATTGCATCGATTTTGTTTGCAGTAGATCGATTTCGCCATCCGCCGCCGCCATCACTACGTCCCACGCTCGTCAAGAAGTACTCTTGCCGCCCCGGTTTCCAAACTCGCATCTTCTATCCACCTGACTACAAGCCTGGAGACCTGCTTCCTGTGTATCTTTCAATCCATGGCGGAGGCTTCGCGCTCTGCGATCCCCAGCACGATGATGAGTTTGCTGTCATGTGGGCTAGGTGGACTGGCATGTTGGTCGTTTCCCTCGACTACTCCAAATCACCCGTGTACCCGTTTCCAATTGGCGTCTACGATGTGGCTGCGCTGGCTAATGCTGTCCTTGATGATTCCACTTTACCCATCAACAAGGGTAAAGTCTCGATTGGAGGCTTCAGTGCAGGCGGAAACCTCGCCCTCGCTGCATCACAACTGCCTGGGTTGAAAGGCGTCATCAAAGCCGCGTTGGCGTTCTATCCAATTGTGGACTGGGGAGATCCACCTGACGAGAAGATGGCCAGGCGTCCTTACAAAGACGGCCCTAAAGATGGGCTTGAGACAACCAGTTATTGGTTTGACTGGGCATATGTTAGTGCAGGTCAAAACCGGCATGATCCTCTTCTGCGTCCTTACTACGCCCCGAAGGAGGACCTGCCGCCGTGGATCTACATAGTTGGCGCCGAGTGGGACATGCTCAGACTAGAAAGCCAGAAGATGATGTTTGGGCTTGCGGGACTGGACTGGAGGCAGGAAGACGACTTCGACAAAGGCACATACAAATGGACGTTAGCGAGGGGCTGTTCTCATGGGTTCACTCATCATTGGGGACAAAAGCCGGAGGAGAAAAAGAAGAGGGAGGCCAAGTGCGAGCCTATTTATGCTCAAGCAGTTGAATGGATAGCAAGGGCCTTGCAGGAATAAGAGTAATGCGGAGCATGGACGGATTCCATCGCCTAGTTCGAATAACTACCACGAAGCTTGAAAGCTGCTTAAAGATGGCCTATAAGAAAATGACAGGTTCGGATAATCCTTCTTCTCGTATTTAGAACAATGAGATACATTTGGGCTAGAGCAAGTACTTCTTCAAACTGATTCATAACACTCTGAGTTAAAGATGTGTTTCAAAGCCACGATTCTGAGCCCCGTCTTACACATCCCCAGACTAGACATAAATTCAACTTCAGGCTCCCAAATCCATTTTGTGGCCTACAGACTTGCAAGAATTTTCCGGCTTCTGGTTCGATATCACACTGCCCTGTAGTTTACTGTAAGCTCTTGGACAGCGGCGCATGTTTTCTGCGTCTAAACGCGCTTCGTCTGATCCATGAGCCAGCCTGTCGACAAACACTTCCAAAGTAGAAGGATAGCGACTTGCACCCGAATTACCTTGCCAGTCTTTTGAAGAATCATACTGGACAGTAGCCAGGATTTGCTATGGTTTCGGCAAAAGACGTAAGACCTAGCCTTCCCTAGCATGCCGGACGATCATCTGCACATTCATCCCGCTTTTCAACCGGCCCGATACCGTGTCGCAGGAATGATACCAGGAACAGGGTGGTCTTACAGCGGGGACATCTGGATTTGGAACTTATGATTATGGGTCTCTTTCCTGTCATTGTTGGGTGCAAAGCTCAGCCGCCTTGTACGTAGAATGTGTTTGAGGTACTGATCTTCTCACAGGCCTTCGACTTCAATGGTCACTGTCGGCTTACCGAACTAGGAAGCGTTCAGACAGTCCAGTATTTTTATTCTTGCACGCAAAATGCTTCAGTGGCTCCCCAAATAAAGAAAGGTTGCCTGCTGGGCGGTTGAATTATCCGCGTCATCCTTCCCTGGCGGAAGGAAGTGACGCTGGCTGCTGAGTTTGCAGCGCTTTATTGGAAATGTGGCTGTGTAGTCAGGCCTGTCTCGGTCGAGAGCTGGATTCTGTATGTGTAACGCAGGAAAGGGCCACTGCCACCCCGAACACGCAATGCTTCGTACAATAGATGAATGCTTACGTCTGAGATCTACAGGATTTTCTTTAGGAGGGCTACAACGATACACTTTACTTCAGTGGATTTTCAGTCGTATCAAACAACACCAACGTTCGAGAGGTATTCTCCCCCGTCGTGCTGATCCGTGGTGGAGAGCCCCTGGCGAAATGGTCAACGCAACATATCCAAAAGCAATGTTCATCCACGGCATGTCTTTGGTGGCCACTAAAACCCATCATCCGGATGACCAGTCGTGTGAGCCTACGCAGCGATGCGATTTCAAAGAAGGTGCAGCTGAATCTTTTTACGTAGCCACAGCAGGCATAGCTATAGCAGCAACAGAGGGCCGCGAAAGAGGCCGACGACGCATGTGTACGCGTCAAGAGGGAGGTGTGGCAGACGATCCAGGGTTCAAGAAGGGCTCAAGGGCCAACAGCCCACCCGTGACGGGTTGTGGGGCGAGAATCATGAGATGCATGACAAAGCTAGCCCTGCGATGGAGGGCCGGGGAGCAGATCTGCCGGAAACAGCCCCAGGTGTGGCGGGCTATGCGGATGAAGGTGTGGTGGCCAGCAGGGATAGGTATTATGGAGGACCGTCGATCGTGCACCGGGTATTGGCTACGCCACTCTACTGAATTTCTTGAGTTTCCCATGTCACCCCGGAAGGTCAACTGAACATGAAGACGAAAAACAAGCTCTTGGACCCGAAAGCAAGGAAAACACCGGGTCCGAGCGGCCTGGTCATGGGATGGCAACGGATGACTCGAGAAAAGGGCGCCGTCAGCATCCTAGGCCGGGCCCGGGCCGGCCGCAAGGAACTAGGCTCGCCTTGCTGGGCGGGCGCCAGCATGAGACTATCGACAAGCTTATCGGTGGGCGTTTCGACGAGGAGAAGCGTAGCGAGGCAGGGTCCGGCTGGAATGTACTCCGGTGCTGAGCTGAGTGTGCATGCGGCTACGGGGCACAGTCGGAGAAAAAGATGGTGTGCTTGGTGTTTGCGCCACGCTCAACGACCGTTGGACGAGGTCCAGGTCCGGGGAAGGAGCGCCACAGTGGCGGTCGGTAGTTGTCGCGAAGACTGTTGTTTGGTGGAGGCAAAGAGAGGGATGCAACATGGAGACGGTTGGGCGGGGGAGAGGAGGTGGAGAGGGCTTGGACGGTGTCATGCGGGCAATAACGGGACTTGATACGAGAAAACGAGAATATCCTGATGGTAGGCGATGAAGCTTGGAGGTGTGGGGGTCCAGGTCGGCAAAAACCGTCGTTGTTTCTTGTAAAGTGTGCATGTTCACTGTCAGGGTGGCATTCTCGGTGGGAGGACTGGCTCAGACAAGGCGGACATGAGTCATGGCCTGCGAGAATACGTCAAGAGGAACGTCTATACGCGTAGTCGCCGAACGATGGCCGTCAGGGCAAGACATTGAAGGCAAAGGCGGAAGATGTCGAAACCCGATCGTGGTGAGGGCGCGTAACGTATGGGAGCAGGTCGAGGTCATGCGGGAGTGCCGCAACGTCCAGTGAGACATGCATGATGCGAGGGCAGGGATCCGTCCACGCTCCGTATATCGACACCTCGCACCCTAGCCAGCCACGATCCCCCAAGCATCGCGGCCGAGAGAAGCCACGGCAGAGCACAAAATCAAGTGTCCGCAGCCAGCATTCCTATGCTGGCCGACCAGCAGCGAATCCCAAGATGGAACGTGCAAGGAGAGAACAACGCAAAAAGGAGGGAAACATGGACTGGGAGGGGTCTAGACGGATCGCATCGGACGGGGGTCGTGGTGGTTGGTCAGATGAGGTGCCATGCGAACACCTGCGGGCGCGCGACGAATCACAGCGAGCACAGCCGGTCTGCAGGCAGCAACATGGGGGGGGCGTCAGGCCTCGATCAGTGGTTGCATACGAGGCGAACCGGAACTGTACAGTAGATTGAATAGTCGGCGGTGGACCCAGGCTAGATGAGAGAAGTATGATGAAAGAACAAAGCCGGTGGTGGCAGTAATAATCAAAGAAACACGGGTGTGCTGCTGCAGAAACAGGAAAATGATGCTGGTGACGGGGATATCTACAAAACGGCCGTCGTGAAATCGCACGGACAAGGCCATGGCAGTGGCAACAGAGAAGCAAAAAATACGCCCCATTGTCAAATCAAGTCCAAGTTGTTTTTCCCCCCGGTTCAGCTCCTGTCTAGGCACAGCTGCACCCCAATCTTCTGTTTCAGAAAACTGCACTGCGGTCTACAGGCGTTTTCCCCCACCTCGCCCTCTGCGCAGCCTCACTCCGCCAAGCTCGTATTTCCACAAGCCCTTTCCCACTGGCCGCCGACGACTATTGAATTTTATTTTATTTTTCCTTTTTCCTCGCCTCACGCCGCGGCAGAGCAGCACGTCCCTCGTGGTGCAGGCGTGCTTGCGTGGTAGGGAGGACCCTGGTGGCGAGGTGGTGCACTTTGATGGGCAGAACCCTTACCGGTCATGACGTCTTTGGTGTTGTCGTCTGGGTGGTCATGCAGCATACCTCGTCCCGGCAGAGCTGCATATGCACGTCCCATACGGGGCCTGGCGCAGATCCCGCCTTGCCTGCTACCCTTGCCCAGGCTGCGGTCGTTGTTTCATGTTCTGCTCCTCGTCCACGCGTGCAACCAGTCTTAGCGGACACACTCGCTTCCTCGTGTCCGGAATACCCTCCAGGACGTGTCCAGGACGCATCTCGCTTGAGCGTGCGCGTAGTGTAGTATCAAAGGATGCTGGTGTAAGTAGAGGGGCGTGTGCTTCCACGTTGCTCGGCGGGAGGTCTGCATGTGAACAGCCCATCGTGCTCTGGACGAGGCGGACACTAGGCAACACCCAGGACCAGGCTCACTCACTCCCTCGGGCGTGCCCGTCGCTCGAGACCGGTTTTCCGGGCCGCACCCGCTGTCTTGGCGTCCTGGGCTCGTCGCTGTCTCATCGCGCGCGTCCTGTCTCGTCCTAAGACCGGACAAGCCTCGTGGGAAAGAAAACCTGTTCTGTCTAGAACTTAGAACCTAGGCACGCAACAACCTCTCTTGACCCTTCGCGTGATCTTCTCCCAGCTTCAGTCAGCCCCTAAACTCGTAATTGCCATGTAGAGAGAAAAAACCCCAGATGCTCACGGTCCATCACAGCGGTGTTGTGGGTGAGACCGGCTAGTTAGTAGAGAGTGCGTCATAGACGTGGAAAATCAAAAGGTGTGTCGCCAAGCCCAGCATAGAGTATCCGTATAGTACTGTATCCTGCATCGTGATTATAAAGTCATCTTCGGCCGTAGTGCTGCCGGCAGTGCTCGTCCCATGATCGCCATTGTGCTTGGCAGATTCGGCTACCTGCAGTACATCTGCTCCTCCACCACTTCAAAGCGGCAATAATCAACAGCACTGGACTTCTACGGACTCGTTTGCAAACATTCGCCTCCTCTTCTCTGCTCTCTTATAGTCGTATAAACTTTGCACTCTACTCTTTGCACTTCTGCCTCGTAGATTTCGTATTTTCCTCGCCGAACCTCGATATGCCCAAGGCGTTTCTCCCTCGCACCGGTCCCTTTTCAACCTGGCAGCGTCGCCAACAGCTAGGACTTGATCCATTTAGGCACGAGCCTGCTAGGACGCTCTTCCTTCAAAGCTCCTTCCCAAACAAAACGATTCGCTGAGCTTTCCCGCATAGTTGACCGGCACCGGGCAGTGTAGGCGCGGTGACTGATTGGGAGCAAGGGTCGGCTGCTCCCCACGTCTGCCTACGAAGCCTCGTCGGCCCTTACGCCGACGGCGTTTACCCTTCAAATACCGCAATCTACCCTCATCCATATCTCAAAATCCCTTTCGTCCTCGCCGTCCCTCGTGACTTTGAATTTCCATCGTTTGCAAAACTACTTTCTCGTCAGCGCTACGGACCATTCCCGCCCACGACCTCCGGACCGGTCGGCCCCACCAATTACCGGCTCAGGAAACCCCCGGAGCAGCAGCTCCATTGGACGAGGCATCCCCTCGGCGTGGGGGTCGCTCGACCTCTCATCGATCGACACTCGCAGCCGTCACCTCGGGCAAGCGAGGGCAGGGCTGCTCGCTCAGCAGTAGGCACATCGCGGCGTGGCATGACCCGGCAGTAAGCGAGAGCGCTCGAGACCAGCAGAACGATAAGACGCAGCTGTCAACACACAGGCAACGTGCTGTCAGATCGAAACAAGCCAACGGAACCACCCGTCATTCGTCAGCCCAGCTCGTTGGGTTCGTCTCTGCCAGAGTCACTGTCTCATCTGCAGTGAATCAACCGGGCACACAAGACCTGCTTGGCCAGGTACGTTGCATTCCCCATCTCTTCAGCCCCCCCCCCTTACTCGGTCCCGCGTCAACACATTGTGCAAGCATTGAAATCACACCACGCATACTATGTCTATCCTTACCTCATCCACACATATCCTAGCTTCCCTCTGAAGAATGGACTACGAACGCTGCGTAACATCACGAGACGGTCGCGCCATGCACCCGGCCCAACACGGTAGTCGTGCCGCAGCTGCCCGCGGCCTCCTTGCCAGCAAAGTTGCTCTAAACAGTTGTTATATTCTCACATCAGCCAGCAGCATCATCATCTTCTTCTTCTTCTTTCACCCTCGTCCATGCCAGCGTTGCACCGGTTGTCGCTGTTATCGGCTGACATAGCCTGCGCAGGTGGTGGTCCCTAGCGGGCTTTCCCACTAGAAAGAAAAGGCCCCCCTGGGCGATCACCTGCTGGCTCCGGGGCGCCAACTGGAAGCAAGTGCTTTGGTCGCAGGGGACAGGGACCTGGGCGTGGGTGTACTGGGTCGCCCAGACGGCGCGGGTTAGTGACCTCGCAGCGCCTGGCCAGGCCGGGTAACCCCTCCATCCTGCTCCCCCTCCAGTTTTCGGGCACGCAACCACCATGGCTGAAGCCAACCCACTGTACCTTATCCGCAAAACCCACCGACCTACTCGCTCCCAACCTCTTGATCAAGCAGCTGGGGGAGGGCATGACGGCCGGCTGAGATCAGAGACACGTCCCCATCCAGCTTGTCTTGCTTGTCCGTTTTGTATTTATAATTTATTGTTCCTTGTTTCCTGCTCCCAACTAGTTTCTAAATATTAACTTCAGGTGCTTCAGCGTCCTGATACCATCGTCCCGAGACGCCCTCGGTCGAACAGCCCAGGCCTCTTCCCCACCATCCTCTCCACACACCTTCTATCTTCAGCCTCCCGATCCCGCTCCTTTGGGGGCTACATTCTTCCTCTTTTTTTCCCTTCCCTCCCAAGCTCACACATTCTCCCTCTCTCCCCATTCCCGCTTGCCTCCCCCGCCATAGTCTCGCTACGTCCCGGATCCTCGGTCAAGGGCAGCAAAGCAAAGTCACCGAGGGGTCAAAAAAAGAAAAAAAAACGTGTGTGTCGTGTGAGCACCCGTTACGTCGTTGAACCGAACCCCAAGAGGGAACTTGGCTAGGCTTGCTACACCATACCTGCAGGATCTCGCGCAACGGTCCACACGCCCAACCCTCTTTTTCCCCTGCTCGATAAAAACTGGACGAGATAGAGAGAGAGGGACACGCACACGACCGTCCGTCCGCCCTCCCCCCGCCGCCCGTGAGCAGCCCTCACCATGCCCGAGATTCGACACGGCCGCAGCGGCAGCCTCAACATCCATCCCACAGCCATGGCCGCTCCCGCGCCGCGGTTCGATGGGCCTCGAAGCCCTCCTAGTGCGTTCACTCTTCCTCTACCTCCTCCTCCCGTCCGTCCCCCGCTTTCGGCTTCTACCGGCGGGTGCCCGCGCATGCGCAAAATCGCTGACCGCAGTGCTTCTTCGCAGACACGTCCCACGTACCGTGCAAGTTCTTCCGTCAAGGTGCCTGCCAGGCCGGCTCTGCCTGTCCCTTTAGCCACGACCTCGGCGCCGCGGCGGAGACCATCTGCAAATACTTTGCCAAGGTGCGTTTCGGCCACATTGCGTGCCTCTCCCCTC
>KL660899.1:0-20923 GCA_000732775.1 Stachybotrys chlorohalonatus IBT 40285
GTAATAATAATTATTTACTTGCTTTAAATATTATTTAGTAAGTAGTAATTAGCTTTAAGATATTAATAAGAGATTAAAAGTGCTATCTTTATTCATTAATAATAAGTAGTATTTAACCTAGAGCTAATAGCGCCAAGCTTCCATAGCTAGACTGCCGTGGCCGCTATCTGTTGAACCGTGATTGATCGTGTTATCTGTTCCCTTCTGGTCACCTGTTTTTCTGGAGCCATTTGAGGGGAACTACTTGCACTAAGCCTATTTAAGTATAGTAGAGTGGCGTGACCCTCCAGCTCCACAAAGGAGGCTCGTTCTAGCCTTTTGCATTGCGCACTATTATGATGCCTCTCCTTGTGCACAATGCCTCAGGTTTAACACCTCCTCTAGCTTGTTTTAGGGGCGGGCGGCCACTCAGTACCAAATGTCTCCTTGAGCAGTCTGGGTTTTCTGTTATCTCCTTTCCATCTTCAAGGCAATACAGTATATACTATCTCGGTCACTATGTGACGAACTGTAACTCAGACTTCCGAACTTCTGTGGGCCCCACAGGAATGGAACATATGATGCATGGTTCCTAGCCAGGTTGATAGCTCCCAATGTCTTATCTTATCTTATCCACTATCTTATCGACTAGTAGGCGTTACCTCGTTCCCTGAACCCGCCAAGCTGGCCACTTCTTCCTGTGGATGGATCACGACTGCACGCTGGTACCCTGGTTGAAGTATCGAGACGCAACACCACATGAGCACACCATTACGAACCTAAGGACATAGGATTGTTTCTGAAAAACACAGCGGCTCTTCCCCACAGCGAGGCCAATGGATTACGAGGCTCTCAAGGAGCAATGGAGCGAGGTGGAAGATCGAGATGGGGTTCGGCTTAGCTGGAACGTCTTTCCTAGCTCTCGCATGGTATGCTTGCGGTTTGACCTGACAATTGGCCTTGCTGATAATATCCCAGGAAGCTTCAAGACTTGTGGTTCCGATCGGAGCACTGTACACTCCGCTAAAGGAGTTACCAGAAGGCACACCGCTCCTCCAGTTCGAGCCTGTCACCTGTAGACAGCCGTGCCGCTCGGTATTGAATCCTTTCTGGTTTGCCCCCCAACTACAATTTGATTAATGCCATATTACGAGTCTTCTAATGCCTGCTTAGCCAAGTCGACGTTCGCGCCCGGGTCTGGATCTGCCCATTTTGCTTGTCTCGAAATCAACTTCCGCCCCATTACAAAGACATCACTGCCAATGCAATCCCCCCCGAGCTCCATCCTTCAAATACGACGATCGAGTATCGACTTTCGCGACCTGCACCTGCACCCCCAATCTTTCTCTATGTTGTTGACATGTGTCAAGAAGAAGACAGCTTGGCCTCGCTCAAAGAGTCTCTGGTCATGAGCCTAAGCTTGCTCCCTGAGAATGCACTTGTCGGACTTGTTACGTTCGGTACCATGGTTTGTTGGCCTATCCAATAGTCAAGGACCAGCTGACGAATTTCAAAAGGCCCATGTCCACGAAATTGGATACGAAGAGTGCGCCAAGTCCTACGTATTCCGTGGAAGCAAAGAATACACTGCGAAGCAAGTTCAAGAGATGCTTGGCCTAACCTCATCTGGCATGCGACCTGGCATGCAACCCCAACCAGGGCGAGCATTGCCTATGGGACCGGCCTCCAGGTTCCTTCTGCCTGTGCAGCAAGCGGAGTTCCAACTTACTAAAGCGCTTGAAGCCCTACAAAAGGACCCCTGGCCCGTGGCCAACGACAGGAGAAATCTTCGCTGCACAGGTGTTGCTCTTAGCGTCGCGGTGGGCTTGATGGAATCATCTTTTCAGAATGCGGGAGGTCGCATCATGCTTTTTGCTGGAGGGCCAGCAACAGAGGGGCCAGGTATGGTAGTAGGACCGGAGTTGCGAGAGCCTATCCGCTCGCACCATGACATCGATCGAGACAACGTGAAATACTACAAGAAAGCGCTCAAGGTAGTTCATTATGATAACTTGTGTCTGGATCTTTGCTAATACGGGAGTGTCAGTTCTACGAGAATCTGGCCAAACGCACAGCTCACAACGGGCACATCATTGACATCTTTGCCGGTTGCCTAGACCAAGTCGGCTTATTGGAGATGAAAGGTCTGTGCAACTCAACAGGAGGGCACATGATCCTCACTGATAGCTTCACGTCTTCAATGTTCAAACAGTCATTTGTTCGAATATTCGAAAAGGATGGTGACGACAATCTTTTGATGGGCTTTAATGCGGTTCTTGAGGTCTTAACAACCAAGGAGCTAAAGGTCACAGGACTAATTGGGCACGCTGTGTCACTCAACAAAAAGTCTGTTTCTGTGGGCGAAACAGAATGTGGAATTGGAAACACCTGCTCCTGGAAGATGTGTGGTATTGATCCGAATGCCAGCTACGGCGTTTACTTTGAAATTGCTAGCCAAGGACCGACACCACACCAACAACAAGCTCCGCAAAAGGGTCTGATACAGTTTCTAACGTACTATCAGCACTCTTCGGGGCAGTTTCATCTACGAGTCACAACGATTGCTCGCAACCTCAGTGGCCCAGCAGGAGACCCGGCCATCGCCCAGTCATTCGACCAAGAAGCTGCTGCCGTCCTTATGTCTAGGATCGCAGTCTTCAAGGCGGAAGTTGACGACGGCCCAGATGTTTTACGCTGGGTTGACAGAATGCTGATCCGCCTGTGCTCCCGGTTCGCCGATTATCGCAAGGATGATCCCTCGTCTTTCCGACTGGAGAAGAACTTCACATTGTACCCCCAATTCATGTTCCATTTGCGGAGGAGTCAATTCCTCCAAGTCTTCAACAACTCGCCAGACGAAACTGCTTTCTATCGGCATGTCCTAAATCACGAAGATGTCAGCAATTCCCTGGTCATGATACAACCCACATTGGACTCTTATACCTTTGACCAAGATGGCGGGCAACCCGTCTTACTAGATTCCGCCTCTATCCAACCTACTCACATCCTACTTCTTGATACCTTCTTCCACATCCTCATCTTTCATGGCGAGACCATTGCAGAATGGCGCAAAGCGGGTTATCAGGATCAAGAAGGCTACGAGAATTTTGCCTCTCTCTTGGAACAGCCGAAAGAGGATGCTCGAGTAAGTAGCACTACCGACACGAATGCGAATGGACATTTGATTAACCGAAACGCCAGGACCTCATTACTGATCGATTCCCTCTTCCACGTTTTATTGTATGTGATGCGGGAGGGTCGCAAGCTCGATTCCTTCTCTCTAAGCTCAATCCTTCTACCACCCACACCACCGGGGCTTATGGAGGAGTTGGAGCTACCACAGCACAGACCATTTTCACAGACGATGTATCCCTACACACTTTCATGGATCACCTAATGAAGTATGACAAACAATCGCTAAGCTCTTTGATCATTGCTAACGTATTTGCAGACTTGCTGTGAGCGGTACGAACTGATAGCCCGAGTTGGTTAAGAAGTGCAAGAATCTGCGACATGAAATTGGAGGTGCCGACTGTCCTTGACATGCTAGAATAGGCAATCACTCGGTGACACACTTGCCATATCCCGCGACCCCTTAATACACATGGCGCCTTTTGTTGCTTCTCAATACATGTCTCGACGAAAAAAACCGCCTCGGGCAACTGTCTGTTTTATCGTCTGACAGCGCTTTGTTTCCGATACATATGTTTTATTGCTTGATTCGTACTGTGCTGTCCAAACATCTGAGACAATGCTACGAAGATGAATGTGGAACCTGCTGCTACCCCATATTTCCAAAGAGGTAGCTTGTAAGTAGCCTTCGGCCGTTTTTTTAGTGTTCCTTGGCCGTGGCGGTACATCTGGGGCTTGTGACCGTCCCTTATCTTATCTTGGCACAGCACTTTAGGGCAAGGTGTCAGGGCTTCCACATTAAAATTTCCTTCTCTTCTTTGGAAGCTCCTGAGTTTCCCACCACAAACACCCCGTCCTCTGCTCGACACAACTTCATCGGCAAGCAAACCACGAGCCTCTGTCGACCTCTTTACCCGTAAAAATGCGTAAGCTTGATCCAATCCTCTTGCTTGATACTTGTTGACAAGTTCTCGACACAGCTCCTAAGCTCGATCCCAATGAGGTGAAAATCATGTGGGTTGGCCTGGCTCAACCCTCCTTGACTGTCGCTAATATCACCACGCAGTCACCTGCGTGCCACTGGTGGTGAAGTTGGCGCTTCTTCTGCTCTGGCACCGAAGATTGGCCCCTTGGGTTTGTCTCCCAAGAAGGTCGGAGAAGACATTGCCAAGGCCACTGGCGACTGGGTAGGTTTACTTGAAGCCAATGGAATCGATATGGGCATCGGGACTGATGAACTTCACAGAAAGGCTTGCGCGTGACTGTCAAGCTCACCATCCAGAACCGCCAAGCAGCTGTGTCAGTTGTTCCGACCGCCTCCTCCTTGATCATCAAGGCGCTCAAGGAGCCGCCTCGCGACCGCAAGAAGGAGAAGAACATCAAGCACAACAAATCAGTCAGCCTTGATGAAATCATCGAGATCGCCCGCACGATGCGCTACAAATCGTTTGCCAAGGATCTCAGTGGCACTGTGAAGGAGGTGCTTGGTACCGCCTACAGTGTTGGATGCCAGGTTGACGGCAAGCCCCCTCGAGTAATCACCGAGGCTATTGACAATGGAGACATTGACAGTGAGTAACATCTAACTTGAATCGGGCGACTGGAACTAATGACCCGATTCTTCTAGTTCCCGAGGAATAGTTGGAACGCCTACCATGGTAGACATCTTGACCACGAAGTTATGATGTTCAGCTCGGCCATTGTGTCGCAACGAAACGAAATAAAGTCAAATCATGTCTGTTGCGTGCTCGTTCGGGTGCTGTTTTGCCGCGTATGTGATTGATTCCCCCTTGACTACACTCTGAAATTTACCCATCTCTCCCATGGTATATTTCAATTTTTGTGCAAGGAAGATCAAGCCTACTTAAAGACTCTATACTCACCGCTTCATCCTATTCCTCGTGGGTGTGGCGGTCCATCAATTCAGTCTACACTCTAAACCATCATGCGTTTTTAGTACAGCATTCAATCGTTGAAGGACGATGCGTGCGAAGCAACGTGCAACTAGACTAATTCTTTCCATGGTTCTGATTTGAGACATGCTTCAATAGCTTAGCGGACGGGCAAGAAGTTTGGAATCCACGCCCCCCAGCTACCCTTCTGCACAACCATCGTAGTCTTGAGATCGGGGTGTTTAGGAGCCGCACGTGCCGTTGTGTAATACAACACTTCGTTCATCAATCCGCATTACCTCGGTAGTAGCCTTCGAATAAGTACCAGCTCGCTTCCGGTCTGGCTCAAATTCTGGCAAGCAGCAACCGCCAAGGTTTGCACATTCGCGCACGCCTAGTAACAATACGTACCTACCATTTTATCTACTAGTATTTAGCTGTGATACCTGGGTCAGGACATACTTGTAGTTAAGTTAGGGTAGTACTTAGCTTATTACCAAGTACCGGATACTTGATGATCTCGGTGTGTAACATTAGGTAAGAGATAATGAGTATTAAGATACCAATAGCCCTGTAGTAATTGTGTGGTGGTCACTTGGCCAGTCATTTACCTATCGCTGTTCAACTGTTTCTCGCATTACTGTGCCTATAGTGTAGCATAATGGGTAAGTAGGTTAATGATGGCCAGGCTGCCTGGTGAAGTAGGTACGTGGGTGTCAGATGCGACACTGTGGGTGACACCACCGCCGCCCTGCGCCGTGCCGCAGCACTGCTCCCACCCTGCAGTTGCACCACCACGCCCACCTAAGGACGCCAACATTGGACACTGTACCTCATTCTGACACGGCTTATCTTCACCCTCATCATGTACTGGAATGACCGTGCAGGCTCTAGACTCTCCTTTTGAAAGCAACATTGTTGATAGTCATTCCGAGCCCCTAACAGCTGCTCTGGAATTTGCATATTCTTCTGACGACACCGGCTCACAACCCCGACGCGCAACAACTCCAGACAAGAGTGTTGACGGACACTCGGGGGGGGGGGCCTGTCGCGAGCGGCTCCGCGGCCTCAGCTGGAGACTTGTTCCTCACCTCCTCAGTGCTATCCAGCGTGCAGGAGCGATACGTGGAGTACAGCAGTCGGTGTTGCCCCCGCGTCGCCGGCATCAGCCAACCCAAATGCGTTGCGGTCATGGTACATGCAATGCATTGAACAGCGAGCCATGACCGGAATGTCTTAATGCGCCGGCGTTCCTGCTTTCGAAACTCTTGCATGCAGGTGACCCTCAGCTTCGAGCATGCTGCCTCTCTTGCAAATGTACCCTCCCGCGGTACCAACAGCCGCGAAACTCGATGGTTTCGTGGCTTCACCTACCCACTACGACTCGACAACCGAACAGCACATACGAGGCTTTGACGCGCACCCCCAGCGCTCTTTTCCCATCCGAACAGTCCGATCCCATGTCGCTGCGAGCCTCTCTCCATATGCACCAGTGTCCGAACATCACCTTCGCCGAAAGACGCCGAGTGGTACAATCAACGCAGGCTACGATGGCTCTCCATCCCAGCCTCTCCACGGCCCTCCGCCTCCAAAGCAAATAGCCCTTCCTGTAGTGCCTGGAACGGAATCGCGCAATGCGCATGGGTCCTTCATACGCCATCCGAATCATGGTATCGGCCCCTACCCAAGCTTTGTGCCGGCGGGACTGTACAGAAAAGAATCAGGTGGATTACATACGGCATCATGGTTTCCGTACGACGCACCATCAACCCCCCCGAGCCTCCTTCCGCACGGCGTCAACAATCCAAGCGTTGTTTACCTCACTCAACATCCACATCCTCAGCAGCCAGTGTCGCAAGTGAGCGAATGCAATGTCCGAGCCTTCTGTCCGCCACCACTCCCCGTAAATGAGAGCTTGCCGTTCCATCAGATGGCATGGTGGGAAGACCCGACCTTTCGCAGCAATTCAACTCAAAGTTACTACCATAATTGGAATAATGGACCTGTCGTGACTCCAGTCGCGACTCCAGTCGTGGGAGCACCCAGGCCGAGTCAACTTCAACCTCGAATAGGTGTCACTGTTCCTACAAGTTCACGACAAACACGCGACGGACAGTTCGGTTATGCACAAGATACCACTTCGATACTAGATGACCGTCTGCGGCCATCAAACAATGCCGGCCATCTGCATTTCCGAGAGAAAGCATTGGCCCGAGCTCATAGAAGCTACGTCGATCTGTTGTCATTTTTTCATGCAGCTAGGCGACTTCAACATGGAAAGGGTTTCCCTATGAATGCCCCATCGTCTAAGCTCCTGGTTTACCCGAAGCCTCCCAAACCGAATTACCCATTATCATTTGTCAACGAGGACCTTATGGGTCTTAATAGACCGAGTGATTTCGACCATGATGCATCTTTCCCTCTCCACGTGGGGCCTTTGAGCCCGACCAATGGATATGTAATGCACAGTTCACCGACGCAGCATATGCAACAGCATGGTCGCAGCTATGGATGTAGGGATGGTCTTATCGGTCAAGATGATACTGGCCATGTCTCAAAGATGCGCCCAGCTCAAGGCCAAAGTCCCAAGTCTTTTGAGAAGCCTGGTTTGTTTGGAAAGCATATGGTTATTGCTAATGCTAGGGGATCACTGGATATACTCAGCAACCTCTGTGAACAATCTGGCTGGAAGTGGACTGAAGGGTTGCTTCTAGGTGGATGTCTTCACTATGGCCTTGAACAGTATGAGGAAGCTCTAAAATGGTTCTCGAGGGTCACAGTTATGGACTCGAGGTAAACTTTGCTCCCGGGTAAACTGTCAAGTGGCTGTTCCTTTGGATTCTGACTCTTCTCGCAGTCACGTTGAAGCAATAACGAACATCGCCGCAGCATTGTTCTGCCTCGATCGTCAGGATGAAGCGGAGCAGCATTGGCTTCGAGCAATCAAATTGCGCCCGGACTATTTAGAAGCAGCAGAGCATCTGGTGGGGTTGCTGTACAAGAAGCGCAGCAAAGAGGCGATTCAGGTGATAGACTATCTCCAGAATGCCTTGAGACTTAATTCAGTGTCTTCACCTCAAGCCTACTCAGCCACTCCATCTAGCACGGCCATCATTGACCCCGCCGCCTCAACAAGCCTTGCGCAGAGTGCAGGAATGTCAATCAACATTTCACAGAGCTCCCAGCCTGGCCATATTGGCAGTGCTGATGGTCGCATCTGCTCGGGGTTTGGGTCTAGCGGGTACGCCTTGCCAGGTCATGAAAATGGGCGCATACTTGCATTGATCCATGCCAAGGGTACCATGCTATATGGTTTGAAAGATATTGCCAAAGCTTCAAGAGCATTCGAGGAAGCTGTGCTCATTAGCGCTGGCTGGCGTAAGAGCGGAATCCAAGACCTGGTGAGACGCATTCAAGCTGTGCTTGTGCCGACAGAAGCTCAAAGCGGTTCTTGGCCCCATGGCCTTCACCCCGGACGACCCTTGCTTCTGCCTCCTGAGAAAGCTCGATTCACGGCTCAACTTGTTTTCCCAAGAACGGGTGAATTGCCTGGGTTGGCACATGTAGTTGACGGCGCTCCCAAGCGCGCGGCTATCCAGACAACCAGCAATTCTCTTCTTTCTCTTGCAAAAATATTCCAGGATACTATGTCCAGTGGGATCACCGAGCCTGGCTGTGTGCGGCAACCTGTGGGGGTGGGTGACATACTCGCCCTGTACTATCTTTCACTTTCGTTGCAAGAAAGTCCGTCGACAGCAAACAATGTCGGAATACTACTTGCTGGTGTGCAACAAGCTGCCGTCAACGTCTCCAGTACATGGGATCAGGCATACCATCCGAGCATTCCTGGCATACCTCCAGGCAGTGGACTGGCCCTTGCTTTATCATACTATCATTACGGTCTGCGTTTAGACCCTAAGCATGTCCATCTCTACACCAACCTGGGTAGTCTCTTGAAGGACATCGGCCAGCTTGATCTTGCAATTCAAATGTACGAGCGCGCTGTGTCTTGTGACGGAAACTTCGATATTGCTCTCACCAACTTAGCAAACGCCGTCAAAGACAGAGGACGCATCAACGATGCCATCCACTACTACAAACGCGCCGTACAGGCAAACCCGGACTTCGCTGAGGCGGTCTGTGGCCTGCTCACGGCTCTTAATTCAGTATGTGACTGGCGTGGTCGGGGTGGTGTGCTGCTCAATGACGGCCAGTATGACCAGTGGCATGTCAACGCAGAAGGGATGCTGCTGGATGCAAGAGGTCTTGGCAGCGGAAGTGGTCTTGTCGATCGTGTCAGCAAGATCGTGGGCTACCAGTTACAAGAATCCTCTCATTGGGGCTGCCATGTGCTACAGGAGCATCTCCGAAGGGTATTGTCGCAAAGATTGCAAGCATTTTGCAATAACGACGCCTATGACTTGGAGGGCTCTCTGAGCAAGTGGGCTGGTCAACCTTGGGAAGGGTCGCGCTTGATCCGTCTGTTGGAACGAGCTGCTCGGGTTATGCAACACAGGTGGTACTGCGATAAATACCTCCATGGAATTGAGACGAGCAACTCCCGCTATCGGCGTCCGGCTGTGCCCTCGGGCTTGACAATTCCATCCGCTCCTACTGTTCTCCCGTTTCATACATTTACGAGCCCGCTTGCATCAAATCACATCCGATCTATCTCTCAGCGGAATGCAATTCGAATATCATGCTCTACGCTGCGATCACCGTGGTTGCCAGCCACTGTTTACCCTCCCCCACCACCACCTAGACCTCATCTCAATGTTGGTTACGTATCTTCCGACTTCAATAATCATCCCCTGGCTCATTTGTGAGTGCTTCTTTTCAAAGGTTTTCTTAACTGTTGAGATAGGATTATGCTAAAACCATTCTTTTCTTGGTACCCCAGAATGCAATCCGTCTTCGGTTTTCACAACCCCGAGCGTGCTCGGGCATTTTGCTACGCGACGTCTGCGAGCGATAAATCATCCCATCGGCTAAAAATCGAGACGGAAGCACCAGTGTTTCGCGACGTAAGTAGTTGGTCTGCGGAAAGATTGGTCGAACAGATCGTCAGTGATCAGATTCATATACTTGTGAACCTCAACGGCTACACGAGAGGCGCCCGTAATGAGATTTTTGCGGCTAGACCTTCGCCCATTCAGATGGCATTTATGGGCTTTGCGGGCTCGTTGGGCGCGGAGTGGTGTGACTATATCCTTGCGGACACCGTGGCTATCCCACCCAGCACTTTGCGTCCGTGGAGGAGCAATTCATCGATTGAAGACGTGTTTGAGGACAACAGCGAGGGAGCGGACGGTGATTGGATGTACTCCGAGAACATCATCTTCTGCCGCGACACCTTTTTCTGTTGCGACCATGCCCAGTCCTGCAACGCGGACGAGCGTCAGATGACATGGGCAGACGAGGAACAGCGCAGGTGGCGGATGCGCAAACAGCTATTCCCATCCCTATCCGATGATACCATCATCCTGGGTAACTTCAACCAGTTATACAAGGTGAGTCGTGGTGGTGACAAATGAGGAAGAAACGTGTCGTCGCTAACTCGTGTGAAGATTGAGCCAACAACATTTCGAACCTGGCTACGAATCTTATCACGGATACCGAGAGCCGTTCTCTGGCTCTTGCGTTTTCCTGAACTTGGGGAGACTCACCTCCGTAGGACGGCGGAGAATTGGGCCGGGCCAGAAGTGGCCAGCCGACTCATGTTCACGGATGTCGCACCAAAGAACCAGCATATTTTTCGAGCACGAGTATGTGACCTTTTTCTTGACACACCGGAGTGCAATGCACACACCACGGCGGCAGACGTCTTGTGGTCAAGCACGCCGCTGTTGACTCTCCCACGGTACCCGTACAAGATGTGCTCGAGGATGGCAGCTTCAATCCTCAAGGGAGCACTGCCGAAGACGGTCGAGGGCCAGCAGGCGGCAACAGAGCTGATTGCTGAAAATGAAGCCCAATATGAACGATTAGCCATCCAACTAGGCAGTGGTCTTGTGTATGACATCGGCGAGCAGGGATATGGTCAAGGACGCGGCCGGCTAGCCGAACTGCGTAGGTTGCTTTGGGAAAACAAATGGCAGTGCGGGCTCTTTAACACGCGAAGGTGGGTAGATGATCTAGAGGCTGCTTACGAAGAAGCATGGAAACGGTGGGTTGGCGGACAGGGCGGAGACATATACCTTTAGCTGTTTGCAAGGCGTTTCATGGCAAGGAGTCTGGTGTTGGCGACACTGCGTAGCGAGGGGAAGGCCTTGGTAAGCAGGCGACCGACCGACGGATGGATACAGTACCTAGACGGATTGGAGTTATGAGCCGGTCAAGAGAAGGGAAGGCTTGGTCCAAACAGCGTCAGGGTGCTAGGATGGATCTGGTTGCATTTACCGCTTGTTATGCATTTAGGTTGTTCCCTTTCCGAGGCGCCGGCCCAGCGCTCAGCACGCTCGCGATTCTTCTGAAGCGTCCATTTGCTTTCGCCTGAAGCAGGATGCTGCTTGTGAGCTGCCGCGCCTCTGTTCGTGTAATCCACCCATTCGGACGACGCCACTTGGGACGACAATTGGGGGGTAATATCCAGTGAGTCCACTCAAGAAGGTTGCCTCCAACGTCAAGGTGACTGCTGCAGAGTGCCCAATGTGATGATCGAGGCTTTGTTATCGGCTTTTGTCGTGGTTAGGCCGGGAACCGGAAGGTAGACTTGTCAGAGGAGAGACCAAAGAGCTACCCCCCACATCCACCTACCTCTCTGGGGACGTATGGATTAGGTTACCGCCTGGACAGCGATGCACATCATTCGCCGGAGACCAGATTGACAAGGTACAGCTGGCAGCAATGACTTTTCAGCTGGCCAGCCACGACCCGTGCAGAGAGGGAGCTCACCTGGCAAGGTCGTCTCCCTGGTCTTGCACGCATGATGGGAAGGAACATTAGAGAGAGTGGGGATTGTGCAACTGTTGGTTGTTCATTTTGCGGGAACGATCGCTGCGGCCGAAGAGGATCGTACGATGGGACGAACAGTGCGTAATAACGCAGTTCTTGATTTGATGGTTGGGTCGAGTCGGTTTACCCGGACTGTGTTAGGATGGTTCTCAACCTCCAAGGCAGAGCAGAGTGCCTGTTCTTCTCCTACTACTACCCGACTGGAGCAGTCAAGTTTACAGGTCTCCACGGGTCAGTAGGACGTGCTCTAGGGAGTGGAAATGGCGGCAAGGAGGATCAAATCCGCTCGCCCTGAAGCGCCAAAGATGCTAGCACGGTATTCGATGCGACTTGGTTCAACCCGACTCGTGGGCGCGGTTCAGAGCTGATGTAAGTTGAGTCCAGGCCAACGATTGTCTACAATGACCTAGTGATGATGTGTGAACACCAACATGCCAACGCCAAAATGGCTGGTCTTTGGCCGCTCTCACTTTGGTCCTTGCGAACCGCATTCTTGACTCAGAGGCAATAAGTCAACTATACGACAGCGACCCATCGCTGCCACAGGAAGCAGATGAGCACTGCGCCATGGATGAAGACTTTGGGGGTTTGAAAACTTTGGACATGGGAATCAGACATGAACCTGACACATGTTGTCCAATTCGTGACAAAAGGCTGTGGGAATCAATACAAATTCCATCCTTTGCCTCACGATTAATGAATGACCTGATCAGCCTCTAATGGTGTGCTGGCGCTTGCGGCGACATTGCTGCCAAAAATGCAGCTCTGCTATCCGCACACCCTAATTATTCCCCCTTGCCCGAGGATCGGCGCCAGCAGAGCGGGTGACGACTAACACGGTTAAGAAGACTCCACTATGGTGCACTCTGTTTTCGGCGGACCACTGACTTACTACGTGTAGTAAGGAGGTATCTAGTAGTTGTCGTAGGATGACCTACTACAAGGTACTGAGTAATGTACTTATTAGTATCTTGGGCGTGAGCATGCCCAACTCAGTGGTGGCCTGCAACTTGCTCATACCTAGTAGTTTGAGTAAACATCTGCTACTTCACCTACCCAAGTATCTTACGAGGCTGCGACCGAGGTTCACCTGACGATAGATATCTGCATTACTTGGGTACGTACCTATGGAGTACCTGCTAGCTGATGGAGATTTGTTGCTTGGTTGGAACAGAAGCAACGACCACACCCCCCCCCCCCTTTTGTTGACGTTGAGGTATAGGAAGGCCAGGGGAGGCATGTGCAAATCTACCAAGCTTGGACCCCTGCCTCATGAACAGCCGGTAAGCTGAAGTCGGTCGCCAGGTTCTCTGGGTCGGATCTTATCCATGTCCCCGGTAGCAAGCCAGGGGTGCCCTTGCTTGGATTGGCGATGGGCAAACAAGGTCTTGACACGGCATACGGTCAGTGAATACCTTCAAGTTACAAGAGGTCAGTCCCCACAGACAAGCAGTGGGGTGGAAATGAGGTTCATGTGGCTTGGGGGCTTTCGAATACCGTCAAGCCAGGGCACGCCCGTCTCCCACGCACACACCCCCTTTCCAGCTCTTTGCCCTTGCTCATTCCACTCCCCGCTCCTCCTATAACTCATACTGCAGGTGCTGTCTGGGTTGGTAAAGCAGTAGGGACGGACTTCTTCCCTGGGCAATTTTCTGGAAGCGTCCTAGCAGTACTTATCTCGTTCTAACCTGGAAATGTCGCCCACTCGTCCTCTGCATACTACAACTGTCCATCACTAACCTTTGAGGTCATAACAGTACCTTGGGGACGCATATGAGTTTCCGTCGGCGAAGTGAACTCGTTGCCCTTACACGCATTTGACACCTCCTCTCAGTTTCCGGACTCTTAAACGTATGACTTATTCCCAATTTCTGGCTGTTGTTACATAGCAACGGTGGCACATGGGTTCAACTTCAGATATTAAACTTCCGCATCATCTGACTGCGGCAAAGCTTGTGCGGCCTGTATTCTCGTCAAGACGAGTACAAATACCGCCAGGTCGGAACTGTTGCGGCCCCTGCTCTCCTAGCTTTCATCAGCTAAATACTATTTGCCGCCGGTCTACATACACGACAGCATATCTATGTCCATCGCCAGTCACCTACACACACCAACGCTTGTCTCGACCATGTCTCGAGCCCGGCAACCTTCTACGCTCCAGTCCCCCAGCACAGCACCATCGTCCCTACGAAGACACAGGAGGGGACCATGGACTGGTTGGGAAGACAACACCCTGATGCGGCTAGTCAACACTCTGGGATTCGACCATACCCTCAGCTGGGTGACCGTATCTGCACAGTTGGGGACACGGTCTGCCAAGCAGTGCCGCGAACGCTATCATCAGAATTTGAAGCCAACGCTGAAGCATACGCCGATCGAGGAGTGGGAGGCAGAGATTATCATCCGGATGGTGCGAGAACGGGGCCCGCGATGGGCCGAGATTGCTCGGATGCTTAACGACAGGAGTGACAACGCCGTCAAGAACTGGTATAACGGCATGAAAAATCGACAGAGGCGTTCAGTACGACGGCAAGCAAGTCAGACTACAAGCACGACCGGCCACGCTCAGAACTCATTGCCTCCCACTGCCCCAGCAGCGTCTCTCACCTTGCCATGGAATGGCCATGGCTCCCAACTTCCCCCCCTTCCTGGCATAGACCCGAGAACGCCTGGACGAACACTAGTTGGGCCTTCCCGGGCAGAAACAACCTTGCCGTCACCACCCTCCGAACACGCCGATTGCGTGTACAACTACACAACGTCCCCAGTACAAGCCGCAGAGTCAATGCAGCATCTAGCCTCTGCGTATCCATTCACCGCACCGACAAGGTCCCCAGTGCAAAGCACGGGGTCAATGCAGCGTTCGGCATACACATATCCATCTAACACGCCGACAACTTCTCCTTCACAAATCCCAGGTTCTATGCAACACTCAGCATACATGTACCATTCTGCCGCGACGGCAGCGTCCCCAGTGCAAAGCACGAGGTCGATGCAGCATTCGAGCTATGCGTACCCATCCACCACGCCGCTTACGTCTACGACACCAACAATGCCAAGGTCCCCTCAGATGAATTCGACTCTCCGCCTGCCCCCGATACGAGACCTTGCACTTTGGAACGCTGAGGAAACATCACTGCCGAGTCTAGACACATGGACGATACCACGCGACGGTACTCATTCCGCTTAACGACAATCATGATATTTACAGTAATTGTTATTAATAATAATTATGAATAGAATAAACCCCAAAACGTTCCTCAAACCATGAATGAGTATTCATGCTAAAATTTTGTAAGCATGTGGAAAATCTAGTCCCTCACATAGGACAACCGGGCAACATCGAAGCGAGTTTAATGGCTTCACAGGAAGGTCAAGGGGTAATATTGCACTTGACACACCACCACTGGATCGAGCGCTGTAGTACCTGGTAGTAGCCCAAAGGTTGGATGAACTATTACGGAAACAAGGAAACGAAACCGAGGTAGATAATTTCCTTAGCGTACCCGAGTGAGCCAGGTCACCGTTGAGATTCGACGGGAGACTTGAGAGGTCGTCCTTGGCCAAAGCCAAGCATGGTGCAGGGGCTGATACCGGCCAAGGGTGTGGAGAAAGTTGCCGTAAGGATCGACCGGGATCTGCGCTTCCATGCTCGTCCCCACTCCCTCCTTTGACCATTTTAGGTAGCCAAAGACGAGCCCGGCGTGGGAGACGTAGCTGCTTGCATGGCCTCGTTACAGGGCACATGCTGGCTGTTTCCCAGTGTTCAAGCTCAGCTGCACCGCCAGGATCAACATGGCGACGCAAGGTGGTGGATACTCGGGAGGTGCTAGGATTTCGCGTTCCGGCGGTGCGGACTCGACATCGAGTTCAGCTGCACCGTCAGAGGAGAAAAAGCAACAAGGCCTGAAAAATCAGGGGACACCAGAACCAAAAGCAAGTACTTGGCTCCAACATGCACCCGCCGGCCAGAACAAGAGGAAGAGCTGCTCCTGCACGCATGGACTACTAGTACCTTGTCGGCGCTGTGTCGGGCCCTGGAACCGCCATCAATCTGATTGCATCGATGTACGGTACGGGAACTGCACACACAACGGTCGGCGACTGGGGTGAGTTGTGCGAGAAGTTTGGTACCCGGGCGATCCTAGATGCGGATCTCGATTCGCGGAACGGGGATCTCCAGCCCAATCACCGGATCGACCGCAAGCCTGGGCCGTCCCCCAAACTTTAGGGCCAAGGGTGGTGACATGGGCCCTGGTGATTTGGGGGGGGGGGGGGGGGGGGGAAGACAAATGGAAGACGCCCACAGGTTCCCACCACCTGGCAACCCAGCAGGTACCTAGGTACTGGATACTTACCCGCTACCTGTACAGCGTGCAGCACCCCTGCCTAGTACCAACAAAACAGGGCGACAAACGGCCGGCCACAATTGATCGACGCTGGCCGACCCGCTTCAAGTTCTGCATCATGGATTTCCATAGCCGCTGTCTCAGCCAGAACCGCCCGCAAAGGAGAGAAACACGGTTGTTTTACCATCATGCGCTCGTCATAAACAGCCGCTCCGCACACATGCAGGAACGGAAAGAAGCGCAAGACCCCAACAAGCATGTGCGACGCGTTCCTGAATCCGTCGGGATTCTGATGGGGTTGGCGACCACAGCCCAGACACGCAGGACAACAAAGGCTGCCAGACCAGCAACCATCTGCCGGGGAACGCAATCGCCATGTTCGAAACAGGAGCCCCCTTCTTAGCGTACGTCGACTTCAACGAACGCATCCCACATGTGCAGTCGCGCTCGACGTGTCCCAATGTCTCGTGCTCATCTCACCTCAGCCCCTACAAGCGCACATGCCGACCAGTATAACAAATGGGAAACCAGACTAGCCGCCCAAACCTCAACGGTGAGCTTGTCGGGCTTCCTCCGACCCAAGGGATGTTGAACTCGGCGGCGTCGCGGCCACGCATGCCTCGGTGCTGCCCTGGCCACGGCTGACGAGCCTACTCTTGGTCGCACCTGGAGCCTGCGACATGGGAAGAAGGCTGCGATTTTCCACTACCTGGATCCTAGTCTTCCTTCCTACCTTGGGTAACCAATGCGAACCCCCCACCTTTGCTCCCGTCCGGTCCCCTACGACTACGCATTACGCACGCAGAGGGAATCTGCACAGGGATCCTCGGCACAGACGAAAGAACCCAGACAAAACTAGCACCCGAGCACCACAAAGGCCCCCCGGATCTCCCTCGCGTCGTCATCTAACTTGCATGGCTGTCTTCCCTTGCCACCTTCTTCAGGCTGTCCGTTGTTAGTGCCGGCAGCGTGTCCGGCAGCTGACAAGCCTCAGCACCAACTAATAACGGTTTCCAACGTCGCAGATCCGGCTGGCTAGGAATCCTACCTCCCTCAGCTGGCAACAGCACCCCCCTCCCCCCCCTGGCGGGCACTAGCCAATTGTCGGCGCTCTTGTCAATCATCACCGTTGGTGCCGTGTTGCCTTTCCCCTCTTTGGATGCTGCCGCACCCGGCCAAGACACTACGGGGAGAAGGAGGCGTTAGAACCAAGCCTCAACGAGACCAACTTCCAATCAGCTTGCAGAGCAACCAACGTACTGTACGCTAATCTCTGCAAACAGCCACCCCTTAATGGTCCCGTGTGAGTTGTGTACCGCGAGGTCCCCCCCCCCAGAGATCGGTTGTGCACGTCAAGCCGGCAATGCTCCTCCCCAGGGTCTTGCCGCATGTGCCCTGTTCCCCAACGATCCCACCCTCCTTCTACTCGAGCGCCTACACCTTGTAACCGGTGGCATGGCATTAGTGGCCCAGCATCGGTGACCTAACATCGTCGGCGACCTGAAATCGGCGACTAAGGTCGGGAGGGAGGTTCCAGCTGTGCAGCCACACATTGACGTCGTCCTCCTCCTCTTCGTTATCCTCTCCGTTCGACTGTCTGTCTGCCGCACGCATGACTATTTGAACTCATCTATTGTATCAGATGACGATGCAGGAGAAATGCTTCCACGTCTCAGTTAGTTCGATCCGTCGTCTATGAGCAATTTTTGCTCGATTACTGTTGAGTTCATGACACGGGGTGGGCACAGCATCCGCGCGGGCCAACGATTCCAGGCGCCAGATAGTGTCCCATAATACGTCATACGATATGGTGTTTTGGCAGAATCGGTCAGACGCACATGGCCTACGGTGGACGAGAAGGGTGATAAATCAGCTTAGCTTACGAAATTCTGTAGGAGAAAGGATCAGGTAGCTAGAAAGCATTGGCTCTGGCTGTCCTAACTGCATTCGCCCTGGGAGCCACACAGCAAACGCTTCGGCAACATGCTCTTTTGTGTCTTGCCAATATTAGCTCCCACCTAGGAACCTTTTCCTAGCCTGAGGTGCGATGGTAGCTCCAACGGTCAACCGGCGGGGTGCATACGTATACAGGCGTCCCGGCCTTGTCGTCCGAGCGTGGCTCACACATACCGAGCCGTTGGGCCAGGCCAAGGCAGCTGTGGGTGATCCGTGCTACACCGCGACGGATCGATGGAAAGTTTGGATCAATTTTGGCGGGGTCTTAAAGCCGATGGTCATGTTCCGACAGGCCACTTAACTACCACAGTACGAATACATGGTCGTGGACTTGAGAGTTCCGTGCTAGGATCGCCAGCTGCAGCAACTCAACCCGGTCAGCTCGGAGTGCATCAACACCACTGCCAAGCCAGAGCCTAGCTGGGCGGCATGGAGCGCTCGGCACAGTGCATGCCTCGGTATCCGTACACGATTCTCTTGACCCGTCCCCCGAGGAACAGGGACCAGTCCAGCTCACCTACCACTTCACAGCAGCCTGTTCCCTGCTTTTGGTGAGCGAGCCGCTTCTGATGGAGGCCACACTCGAACTTTTTTGGGGCGAACGAAAAGCCATCTCTAGTTTTTTGTTCATCCCTACCCCTCCCCCCTTGCCTGGTCCGGCTAGCTGGGGTCCCCCTTGCAAAATTCTGCACGCAACGGCTAAGGCCCCTGTCCGGCTCGAAGGCCTTCCAGCTTGGCGGTGACGATTCGCCTTTGCTGATCGGAGTAGGCTGCGTCTTCTTCCTAACGGAGGGGTGGGATTGCCGACTATTGATGGCGGCACGTTACGCTGACAGGTCGCATTTTGTCAACGCTCAATTATTGCAACGCGCTCAACCGTCCTAACTCGTTGCTCGCCTACCGGGTGGTTACCATACTTTACATGGTTTGCGGCTTTGTGCGCCGACCTTGACTTGGGCAGCGGCATCGTCATGTGCCATTCGATGAATTTTGTTGTTGCAGCAGTTGTTGCCCTGCAGTCGACGTCAACTGATCTGCTTCGATAGAACCCTCTGGTTCTTCGCACTGGAGCTTGATAACTAGTCGACTGGGCCTGGCCGACACTGCGTGGTTGTGGTCGGGCCCCCAAGACTTGGCTGGTGGGTTCGAGTCAACGCAGGCTTGCATCCCCATATCCTTTGCATCTGAAGTCCGTGTAGGTTTTGCGTCCCACATGCCCAGCCTGTCTACTCAATTTGGACTGAATGATGGGCGAGTAGTCTCTCATGCTTTATTGCAGTACATGGTTTCCGCAACGAACACACACCCTTTTACGGCGATCGCGCCTGTCCCTCCATTTCTCTACATGTGCAGGTATGGTACGACCACAACACAGAGCAAATGAGCAACCTGGGTCGTCTGATTTTCGTTGTGCCTTACCTAACCTCCTCCGGCCACCCGGTGGTCTGGATTCCATCGGTCCTCGCCAATCTTCCGCCGGGGCATCCTTTCACAGGGTTCCAGAAACAAACGTGAACCTTCATTCCAGACAAATACCAAAGCGGCACAGGCGTACCGCTGAAAGACATATTCGTCAGTAGCCGGTATGCGTAACACCGTCTGGTGATCAGTCATTATTCATGTCTGGGTGTAGGGCCGGGTACTCGCATTATTGCAGACTGTCTCAAGCGGGTCTCACGCCGTCCCAGTCAGTCGGGGGACAATTCCCTTTCCCCAAAGTCTTCAAAGAGCGCCAGGCGTGCAGCCAAAGTATGCTGCCAGGGACAAGCTGCTGGATTTGGACCGTCCAGCTTCGTGGTTGGATCAAGCGGTCCTCCGGGCTGTAGGGTATGCACCCTACTGACCGTCCGGTCGGTATTTTACTAGGCCCGCTCCCTGGCATGTGTTATAGACAAGGTTGCGTAGAAAATCGTACGATAAATATGCAGGCCCATCCACATGCATGCCGTACAGGGCAGCTTTATTTCAACCTCGAGACATCCTCTTCATATATTGTAAGGGTTGGACCAGAGGGGTCTTCAGATGGTCTTACCATAACAATTGTCCATGGATGCATTCCCTGGAATGCCCTGTATGGCGTGGCAGAATCCACCCTATTTTCGACCATGATCCCGCCTGACTGTCTGTAACTATCCAGGGCAACTCGGTCTTTAACGGCGTCAAACAACAAGGGAACTCAGTCCTGCCCGACAGCCAGCCATGTACAGGCTTTCCGCCCAATCAAAGGCACTTCCTTACGAAGTCGAATACAAACCAAAAAAAACCAAGGCATATGCCTGTATACATTCACACATGTCGCCTCCATATGGAACCAACAAGCGCCATGTGGACGCAACGAGCCACATAAGAAGACACGGCATAAATGTGTGCACTTAATGCCCGAACCAGGTTCGCGAACTGTGCATATGCCCCCCCTAGCAGCCCACCAAGTAATCACTGGTAAAACGGCACTCAAAAACTTCTAAGTTCGAAGCTGTGTCTCTAGGCTTCGATAACAGTGGCAGGTTGTACCTTGAAAGCTATATGTCTTTGTCAAAGTTTGATTAAGACTGATATCTACAGGCTTCGGACACGACTGCCTACCTGCTACCCACTACAGTTAGTGTCCACAAGTCTGTGAACGGTTAGACCAAGCGCGTAAAATTTTTCAACACAACAAGA
>KL660900.1:0-37215 GCA_000732775.1 Stachybotrys chlorohalonatus IBT 40285
GGGACTTGTACATACGAGCAGCGGGGCGGTTTTCGTTGTCCACCTTGCTGTATCATTTCGTCGTCGTTGTTTTCTTTCTTTGGAGTTTGGCGGCATGATGGAACCAAAAGGGATTTGTTCAAGGCAATGGTCTGTCGCGGGCCTCTGAATAGATCATATCACAATGCTTCAAGGGAGGTTGGCGTTACATGGAGCTCCAGGGCAGGTGTTATTATTCTCTTTGCCATTCACCTTCCGTCGTAAATGAACGTTGGCGTTGTATTCGATACCTCAAAATCAGGACTATATTATATCGCACATGCCTTGCAATCTACTTCATACACACACTTTCACATCGTCACCATCTTCGTTATGCTGTTCAACTTGTTTGACAGATTTGGCCAACAATAGCCATTGTCCTGTAATGCTTCGACACAAACCATTCACCGCAGCGCCTTGACTGCCTCGCTCTCAGCTTTAATGAGCTCCTCCTCTACAGTCGCAATGACGTCCCTCCAGCGGACATCCTTGCAAAAGTCCTCCAGAGTCTCAGGCGGGGATTTCGAGTGCGGGCGACGTCTGCAAACGCGCTTCCGGAGGGCCCTTTGTATGAGCACGGCCATGGCTGGGTCGCGCTTGGACTGCTGCTTGAGGTAGTTGGCGACAAAGACGCTGTCCTTGAGGTTTGTGGTTTTGTGGTCGTGGTTCCAGCGGCGGGTTGAGCCGAGTGCTTCTTGGATGCGCTTCTTGGCTGCTTGCTGGGCGGTGCTCCTCGTATTTCTCTTGTTCGACAGGGGCTGGGTTTGCTCTGGCTTGTATGTAGTCTGCCGAGGATGTGAGATTGGTTCGGTGCTGGTTCCCGGAGCCTGTGATTCTTGCGAAGAGGCCGGTGTGAGAGCAACCTTCACATCTGCTACCGGCGGAAACTTCCATGTCTTCCGCTCAAGAGCTGGAACATCTTGGGATTGCGTCGACGTACTATAAGCTTGAGTCTCTGCCGCTGCTTGAAACTGGTCCAGCTGAGTGGCCAGACTGTAGCACATCTCTCTGAAGCCGGCCATCTCTTGCTTGAAGTGCTCAATCATCCTGGCCGTTTCACGCTGGCACCCCTCCATCTCATATTGGTATCTCTCCACATCTTCCTTAACCGTCCCCAAGGTCTCCTGTCCGCCATTCACGTCGGCCATGCGCGCCTTGACGGCAAGGATCTCACGCCATATCTCGTTGACCCGGCCCTCGTGCTCTGCTCTGAATCTCCTGTCCTCGCCCGTGCACTGGACCAAGGCTTTGATGTCTTCTTCGAGGCGGCTCGCTTGCAGGCCGACTTGGCGCAGGTTCAGCTCGAGGGTCATTCTAGCCAGGGCGTCGGCCTGCGAGAGGAGCCTCGACCCGTCGGCAGGTGTGGGAGCGAAGGAAGAGGCGAGCGTGAGGATGCTGAGGTGATCGCGAGCGTAAGGATCGGACGAAGGGTTGGAGCGGTGTCTCGAAGCCATGATGAACGACGGCAAAGCGCGAGGGTACCATGTACCTCCAACGACTCGTATGAGTGAATTTGGACAAGTCTGTTAGAAGCCTTTGGCTCATTCAAGAATAGTGGTCATTTGTCGGTTCCGTGCCACGACTTTGCATCGCATCGAGAGCCCCAAGGGCATTTGACGTTGGTAGGGGCATATGTAAGTCCTCGGGGCACGTTCAGCGCAGGCGATGAGGCAGTCGGGGCCTTGCACTTGACGGCCCAGCAAAGAAAGCACTTTCCTTGCGGTCTTAGTAGATGGAAGTCGCCCACTCTAGCCATCTCCCTAAGGCAGAATGGAGATTACACGGGGAGGCAGGTGGGCTCGAGGTGATCGCACTTGCCCTTGCAATACTCCCCATCGCGAAGCGGTGTACATGCACCGTGTGTGCCTTCTCCATAGATATTGCCATACAAGTTTTCCGTTACATCTATCATTTTACCGAGGAACGGAGCCGCGTGTGACTAAAAGGTACAAAAAACACCAAGCACGTCTGCCTACAAGTCAAGGCCAGCGAACGACGGCAACAGCAGATCGTCAGCTAATCATCAAAGCAAGGCTCCCGTATCCCAACAATCAACGACAAGCCGCTCTCGCAACGCACGCTGTCGCTTCCCTCCTATCCCGTCACGCCGTCCAACCCCCCGCTCTGTCAGGCTCCTCCCCTCCGCTGGTTGGCTATCCACTTGAGGAAGAACTCGACGTCCTTGGCGATCTGCCCCGGCACGGCCAGCCGCTGCATCCACGGAGGCAGCGCCCCGCGTGCGTCCGACACAGTGCCCATGACCCATTCGGTGCCCTCGGCCGTCTCCCGCAGCCGCTCGATGCTGGTGTAGGCGCCGCGGACCCTGCCGCGCTGTCCCTTGACTCCGACGTCCGGCTCCTTGGCCGCGATTTGAATCACGAGGAACTCTCGCCTGCCCCGCACGGAGCATGTGGCCTGGAAGACGGGGAACAGGCGCTTCTGCAGCGGCTTGGGCAGCTTGTGGACCGACTCTTCCAGCTTCAGCGTCCAGTCAGTCCACACGTCCCCGTCAAAGGGCACCTCGACGCCGGTGCAGTCCCATTCTTGGATCACTCTTGTGCTCAGCACAGAGGGCGTGTACTCCTTCTCGGCTTCGGCATGTCCCTCCTTGAAGTACCTTACAAACTCGTCCCATTCCGCGGTCCCGGCTACGGCGGCGTCCCTGTGCACGCTGCGCCGGAGGGCCCATGTCTCCGGCTCCGGCGTGTCACTTCTAGCCGATGATAACTTGTATTTTCTGGCCAGGTACTCAAGGTCCTCGTCGGTCACTTTGCGCTCGTAGAGCTGCACCGGTGACTCTGTGTTGGGAAACTTTTTCGTGCCCTTTTCCCTCCAGGAGGAGGTCTTGATGTTTGTAGACGAAGGCACATCGCTGATGAAGGGGAGTGCCTCAAGGAGTATGGATTTGAGAAGAGGCAGAAGTTCCCGGGATGAAGCACCGGGGTTAGGGAGCTGTGATCGTCTAACACCCCAGAGACGAACCAGAGGACCGTATTGCTCAACCATTGTGCTGTCGGTACGCGTGTTGTTGTGGTATCAAGAAGACTATGATAACGACGGGAATTGGATCAACAGTAGCAGAGGGAACATGCCGACTTTATCTTGCCGTTTACACTGACCACGGGACACAATATGCGACGCTTAGGGGTCTTGTCGCAGGTTCGGTTTGGCATGGCTACCCCAATCACTAAAGCAAACCGCCACGCTTCGGGGGAATACTCGGGCGTCATGGATCCAGCCAGCAACCCCAAAATGTTCTCGACTAGACAGATCTAGACAGAACCTCGGACTTGATTCAACCACAGCGTATCCTGTACGACCAACATGTGACAACAGAGACTCGGTTCGACGAAGCCCCGAATTTTTGCTCAAACCCATGCTTATATCATTAATGTATTAATAAATCATAAGATTGTTTGCCGCGGGGTATGAAACCTCGCGCCCAGACCCTGGAACGCCGGCGTTGCGTTTGGACACTTTATGTACACTAAGCTTCCCTTTCCCTTTCCCCGCTACCTTGAACGATGCAAAGCCCTTGTCTATCCCACTCTAATGCGTTTAAGTCTAATGCCTTATTGTCTCCTCTCCCATCGGATGTTGGCGGGCTCCAGAGGGCGTGAGAAGAGGGAGGCGTAGTCGGTGCCGACGATGTTGTTGCTGCCGTCCACGTTGCTCAGCTTGAACGTCCGCACCACCTCGGCCACGATGGTCTGCAGCTGCACGTTGGCAAACTGCTCTCCAATGCAACGGTGGCGGCCCGCGCCAAACGGCAGGTACGGGGACTTGCCGCCCTTGCTGACGAGGCCGTACCCGTAGTCAATCTTCTCCTCCTCTTCGCCGGAGCGCACCATGTTGGGCGCGTTGGGGGAGTCGGCCTCCCAGCGGTGGGGATCCCACAGGCCGGGGTTGGGGAAGTAGCTGGGGTCGGTGGCGCTGACGTGGGGGGAGGACAGGAGGGAGTGCGACGGCGGAATCACATACTTGGTGCCGGGAACGGCCATGGGCTGCTTGACGGCGCGCAAGATGGAGTGGATGGGGGCGTGCATGCGCAGGGTCTCCTTGATGATGGCCTGGTGCAGCGTGAGCTTGCTCAGGTCCTCGTAGGTCAGGTCAGGCAGGTCGGGGCCGAGGACGTTGATCTGTTCCTGGTAGAGCTCCTCGACGATGTGAGGGTTCTGCGCGAGACGGAGCATGATCCAAGAGCTGGTGGAGGACGAGGAGTGCTGGCCGGCCATGAGCAAGGCAATCATCATGTGCGCAATCTCGTGGTCGGGGACCGGGGTGCCGTTCTTGTAGGTGGAGCTCATCAGGTGCTTCATGATGTCGAGCTCGGTGTCGTTCTCCGGGTTGGCACGGCGCTCCTTGATGGTGTCCATGTAGATCTTGGCGACGGTCTGCTGGGCGTTATCGCGCTTCCTGTTCCAGGGGAGCGGGGCCCAGTGCAGCATGAAGTTGACGGGGGTGAAGCCCATGTCGAGGTCGTGGTAGAGGGAGGCGAGGGAGACGTCGAACTTCTTGCGGACGGCCTGGCCCTGCAGGGCGTGGGAGGCGGTGAAGATGGTAATCTCGGCCATGCTCTTGGGGATGTCGACGACGCCCGACTGGCCCTTGAAGGCGGCGCTCTTCTTGAAGTAGTCGCGGACCTCGCCGGTGATGATGGGCACGTAGGATCGGAAGGCTTCGGTGGTGAGGGCAATCTTCATGAACTAGTTGTGGACGAAGCTTCGGTCAGCGGGATGCCCATGCAGGATCGAGCTGTTTCTTACCTTCTTCTGCTCCATGAGCTTGGCATTGGGACAGTCGTATACGACGTCGCGACCGAAGACGGGCGTTGTCAGAACGGTGTAGATCTCCTCGGCGTTGACATCCTTGAGCTTTCCGTTGAGGATGAAGTCGTTGCCGGCAGGGCCCAAGGCGACGGTCGTCTTCTTGCCTAAGAGGACAAAAGTGAAGACATCACCAAACTAATGGATGGGGCCGCTTGTCAGCCAAATTTGTTTCCCAGCAAGTTTGCGGGATTGGTCTCGTACCTTTTTGCGGTTCTTCTCGAAGAAGGACGGAGGGTCCATGCCGTAGGTGACGGTGCTGCCGATGAAGGGCAGCCAGTGGAACACCAGCGGCGGCTCATTGGGGTTCTTGAAGAGGATCTGGCTGGCGACATTGAGGACTACCGAGACAGAGACGAACGCGGCGAGGGCGACGGCAATCTGGGTGCCCAGCCCAAGCGCAAAGAACTGCTGGGCGACGGGGTGGTTGGCCACATCTTCCAGGAGACCCATGATGAACAGACAGTCGTATACGGTTGCTGCTGCTGCTGTTCTTCTTGTTGTCCGCACGGTACTGTGTCTCGATATCGAGTCTCGCGCGTTTGCCAATTCTTTCCTGCCTTTCCCGCAACTGGTTCGTTGTCACACTGGCGGAGGAGGAGGAGGGGGAGGGGACGGTGTAGGATGGGAGAAAGGTGAAGGCACAGAGTGTATTATATCTGCCCGCCCGGGACAATCTAGCATGTAAAATAAATCTAATGAGCCGCGATTAGGGGGGTTGCACCAGAATCTTGCAAATCGTCCTAATCCGGAAAGGATGGGCCTGCCGGGGCCCACTGAATCCAGGGCCGGGGCGGTTGCGATGGCGTTGCTCGACTAGCACTGGACAGTCCATTTGTTGGATGGATGGGCAGCGATGTCATTGAGTTGAAGAATTCAGAGAGCACAATTTGAAATAATTCATCATCATCATGGGCACGTCTAAGCCAGATCGTCTACAAATAGACAGCCATTTCAGATTCTGTCAAAGCTACCATCACCGCATTCTTGCAGTGCATCCGCCTCGGAGCAGATACCTAAAAACCTGACAGCACTCATGCGCCGTATCCGTACCCGGGGGCCCAGGGCCCCTAACATTCAGGTACACGACCAATCAGCGCCCCGGCAATTCACGCACTCTCTCTCGTATTCGCATTCGAGACTCCAAACCCATCAGATGTCGATGCTTGTCCACCATCCACATCTCCTTTCTTGACAGCATGGATCTTGTCGAACCATTTCCCTCCCTAGTGCCCTTATTTGCTTTACGACAATCGAACGTCTTTAGCCCTTTTTCTCTTTCGTCATCATGCGAGTTTGACAGTCACACGCCACCGCAATGCGATAAGACCGACGGCATACGAGGGGCAATTTTCTGAATCGATATCTCGTGCCCTTGATCCTGGAGTTCATCGATTCTCGCTACAGGGCTAGCCAGAACCTTGACCTGCCTTAACGTTGATGGTAAGTCCACGCAGACGTCTTGTCCAAGGGCAAACACCCATGTGACACGTAGAGCCTAACTTGAACAATCTAGCCATGAAGGTTCATGCATCTACAAATTGAGGCCATCGTCGACACCAGGTCATATGGAAAAGTTTTTTTTTTTTTTTTTCAAATTAGCCTCAGCTCCAACTATGTAGGTGTTGATTTCGATGAACAACATGAGAATAGTAAACAGCCGGTCTCCAAAATGCGCATGGTTTTCGTGTCCTTAGCAGAAGTGCCCGAGTCGCCCAAATTGTGAATTGCGCAGCCAATATCCCCCCTTTCGCGAGGTCCTAGATGGGGAAAAAAAGAAGATACTCCCCAAAATAGCAAACGCCTTTACCTCCATCCGTCATCTGTCATCCAAAAGCTCAAACTCGTGGACTGGCATGTCTCATATACACATCATGACCAATTAGGCAGTAGACATCTCGGCCGCCGGTTCGCCAATCACAGCACACACTGTTAGTCTGTCGTGTTGAGCGCCTGAGCTTGATTCAGCTCTGTGCGACAATGCTTCGTCCCACATCCGCCCATCTTAGTCTCTTCAACCCCCCACTCGAAGTGCGCATCACTTCCCGACCGCATACGCTTGTGTCATTGACGCTGCTCATGCCGCCCATGCTGGCAGCGAGGTTCTCCTGGCGTCCGACCTCTCGGCCAATAACATAGCCTGCTCCGAAACCAACCACCGAGACGAGCACCACGACGCCAGCGCTGACGACCCAGGTGAGCAGAGTCGGAGAAATCAGGCTTTCGTTCGAAGGCACTGCTGTCCTCTTCTTCTTGGTTGCCCGAGGGCTGCGGTCTGCCGAAGTTGGCCGCTTGGACTTGTCGGTCAGCGCGGCCGGTCTGCCCTGCCTTGTGGGCGAGTCCTGTCGCCGACGCGGCGAAGTTGGCGACGTCTGGTCTCGCACTGCCGGTGCCTCCATTAATTCTGATTCGGGCACCAGACGCAGTTCCATAGGTTGATTGCTGGGGCCGACGCCGTTGCTTGTGGCTCGCTGAGCCTCCATCTCCTCCTTGGTTTTCGGCAACCCCCGGGCTGCAGCGGCACATGATAGGAGTGTCGTCAGCGATGCCCGCAAAGCGGCGTCGTTATCCTCTCGTGCGGAGGGCGACATGAAGTTCGGTCCGCCTCTGTGCACCCGGGTTTGCGCCCGCTGGGAGAAGGACGGTCTAGTGAAGCCGCTGTGAGGGTGGGAGGGTACGGCTGAGCTGGCCGAGTAGCTTCTTTGACTGAGATGCGAGGGCGGATGCGAGAATGCGTTTGGCTGTGGCCGAAAGACGGGGCGATCCGACACCCGTCCTAGTGCGGTCGCATTATCGCCATCGTCTGAGTCGGCATCCGAGGTCTCCGCAGCGTCGTCGGGAGAAGTTTGGACATTCTCGGTTGAACTGGTTAGGAGCCTGTCCTCTTCACTCTCGCTTTCGTCATATTCGTCTTGACTGCTGGTTCCCGCGGCGTGGACAGCGGTCTGCTGGTGGGTTAAGGATCGGCTTGATGCTTGCAAGCGTCGGCGGCGGTTGTAAGGCCCCCCGACCCGTAAGCCTGTCGTGACGATCTCCTCGCCAATACTGGAAAGCGACGAGGAAGAGGGCTGCGAGGCTACTTCGACCCAAGATTCTGTCAATAGCGTCAGTTGTAGAACCGGAAACGTCGGTAAGTGAATGGCCGTGCCTACCATCAAACCGACGACTCTGAGGCAGTCTGGGATTCGGCCCTGCGGGAGCCCCTCCTTGCAAGGTCCTGTCTGGTTGAGGCCGGCTTTGGCTTGGATTTCCGCCTCCATCCATGATTAGCGTCGGTCGAGCCGCCGTAGGCTTTCGAGATCCAAGAGTCCGAAATTCAAGTTACGGCAACAGGCGTTGTGTAGAGAGTCGCTTTATCCTTCGATGATGGGCGGAGTTGTAGGCGGAAGTGGAGATGCCGCCTGGCTGCCCCGTCTAGGCAAGTGGTTATCAGTTCGCGACCCGTGAAGTCAAACCCCTTCCCCGCTCGGCCAGAGAGTATGTCGAGCGATGGGGTGAAAAGAAAAGGAGATCAAAGGGAGATGAAAGAGAAAAGACGTCGCAAGAGCTCATGCAAACGTGCGAGCGAAGTCGGGGGTTTAGGAAGAGGTCGGTGAAGCCAAGGCCAAGGCAAAGGCGGTGATGATTGAGGATAAGGCTGGGCTGGTCCTCCCTCCTCCCCCCCTCCTTCGGGCCAACGTTAATAATAAAGGCAGGGTATCTGCAGGCAGATGGGGGGTCTCGCCTTGGGAACGCCGGTATTAGCGGCAAGCAAGCAAGCTAAAGAAGTGCAGACACCACGAGAGCCAGTCGCGAGGACAATCGCCAGTCACCTCTCTGGGGATTAGCGGTGCGAGGGGCTGGATTGCGGGGACAATGCGTGCGATAGCGTCACGCGCCAACGTGTCGTCACCCTTTGAGATACACTCACGGCAGGTATTCTGTGCACCGGAATAGGCTAGGGACAGCACGCCACGTCTACCTGAGATGGAGGTACCTTATCCTTTGACCATATCCTCGTGGTACTCGACGGCTGATTCACATTTCTCATCTTACACGGCGCCCACTTGTTCAACAAGCAACCTACTAGTGATGCCTAGGGCAGGCTGAGAAGAGCACCATCAACGCCAAGCTAGGATGCTTGTCTTTCCCGGGCTTGCCGTTTTCAATCTGGTACATATATAGATAGATGCAGTAGATGCCGAGCTTTGGCTGGCCTGGGGGTGTCTTGGCATCTACGATCTGCAACTCCGGCGTCGCCAAACACGCTGGCCTTCCTTCGGCCCGGCGATAGTGGCTTTGTTTACCGCCGTGAAAAGCGAAGGGGGTACACGAACTAGCGAGAATTCAGTAAGGCATATCTGAGTAGCTGTCGATTTGAAGTCAATCATGCGGATGCCCGTCGCAGGATTCACAGACAGCTCACAGACAAAGTGTTCAAAGTCAAAGTGAGTACCTACCGGCAGCACAATCATACGGTGTTTACCCTACACAGTGGCAAGCCCTAGCGATGACGACGACAACACCCACGTTGATCATCCGCCGCAGGCATTCTCATCTTTGGCTTACTCGAGGAACTTTCTGGCGTGTCCGTAGCGGCAGGGCGGTGAAGTAGCCGATTCGACCAACGACAATACATGCTCTTTAGGTCGGGTCAAGCGCTACTGTATGGGAGCCCTTTGAGCAACTTCCTTCACGAGACCGTTTCCGGCTGGGAGCTGGTTGAGAGTCAAGTTGCAAAAGGCTGGGGGGGGAGATGCCCCTCCATCGCCAGCTGATGGCACTGATGCACATCAGGTGGCCCGGGCCAGCCCAGTCATGAGCGCCTGGCGCGGGGTCTCGTTCCCGCAGTGCCACAGACATTGATTCAAAGTATCCATGCTCACCCCATCACCACATCAAACTAACGAATTGCCCCAACCATTGCTGTCGGGCCACCGTCCCCAAACAATAACGCATTAACGCCTATTTCCCGAAGAATGTCCTGTACAAAGTATTGAGCCTCACCATTCCATGCTCGACGTGCCTCCACGCTGAACCCTGCAATCTTCGCGCAGTCAAACATAAACACTAAACTTGTTTCACATGTATAGGGTAAGGCGACAGTCTGCGCACTCTATGTCCACTACATTGGGTATCCTTTATACAGTTGGAATCCGATCATGCCGCCACAAAGGATAAAGATATAGACTGATTATACACAGGTGTAGCCCTAAAGCGAGATGGTGTTTGGAGAGAAATCCGTAACTCAAGTAGAAACGGCTACTTTCCCTACTCGCTACCTAGTATCCTCCGGTGCCAATTATGGGTTTGTTGGGTGGGAGGAGATGTATTCAACCCCATCGAGAGGCTACAGCAAGACACCACATACTTTCCCTAATAAACTGATTATATTTTCTGTATATCTCGAGGACTCCAGTCGGGAAGTTTTCCCCAACGCGAACCATCTACAACAAACGTGCTCCCGACATAAGCAAAACGACGCACATGGATTATGATTATTGCAACTCAGATGCTTCAACTCGTTAATAACGTACAATGAACCATAATTGCAGCACTATCCTCGGCCAATAATAAAGCAGTTTGAACTTGAGGCTCAAAACTTGTCGGTGCCTGATCCATCGGTGCCTCATGTGTATAATCCGTTGGGGGTTCAGACCGTTGAAGTGTAAACCAACCAGTTTGAACAAAAGGCACTACCACTCGTGCAGTACTGCACATCAGGAAAATGAGTAAGGAATTAAGAAGAGATATCTCCCACGAAATCTGGTGAATAAGTTGCTAATTGATTCCTTGTATAGACTACCTCTGCTACCTCGTTTCCCGACCGCTCGACAACAACAAACCTCCGCCTCCGCATAGAACCCAATGGAAGACTACTGGAAATGGCAATGAGGTACCCAGGCTCCTAGACCGAAAACCACTCCTCGAGCACTGGGCATTTTGTATGGTAGTCGATGAAAGAGTTGACGGTGAAAGACTTCATCCCGCGGAGCCATAAGCCGGAGATGCTTTCCTTCACGGGTTATACTTTGATCTTGGAACAGGGCCAGGGGACGACCAACAAGGATGCTGGATGCGCTTATTGCACTCCAAGGCTCTCAAAGACACCGAAAGCCAAACCTGGCCTGAAATTTCCGTCAAAAGGATCACCAGTATAGAGGAATTGGGCTCTACTACGAATACTGAATCGATGGTATTTGGTTGCAGTGAGTGTAACTCGGTATTCAAATGTCTACAAGAGCCACTAATTAGCCAATAGAGCGGGTCCTGCTAGAAATGTGGGATCAGTACCTGCCCTTTTATTGGAACTGCTAGCACTTAGCATTGATGCTTGCTCAAATAGTCGTGAGCTCTCATAGATGTACTGACATAATTCGTGCTTTGCTTTCTATGCGATCGGAGCGGGTTTCTCGAGTCCGGGCAGGAAGACATTGCAGTTTCACGTTCGGGTTTGGTGCTATGGCCTTCATCCCTGTTGTAGGGGCTGCAGGGGGTTTGGGGTTTGGCTTGTGGCTGATGCCTATATGGTGACTGATGGAATGAAGGATGAGAAGATTCGGGAAAGATGGCGTAAGCTGGCTCGACGCTATCCTCAGCTTCAAGAAGTGTCACCTGCTATTATCTTTGGATAGCTAACCTCCAAAAGATCTGATTCGCGGGCCCGAGGGGGCCTTTCCACTGTCGTTGAGAGTCAGAGCTTGAAAGGGACTTTCGGAGGCCAAGCTATACACTGTGCATGCGTCGCATAGGTAGGACCAGGAATAGCCCAGTTTGGAAAATGTTTACAATTTAGATTAGCGGACGCTGAACCTAAACCCCACCGTGTACCATACAAACCAGGTGATGATCTATTCTAGCTCTTCCCCAACATGTTCATGTTGCTCCCAAGCCGTGTGCATTTAGATGACCAGAGCTTCACATCTCCGACGGCTCTGTGCCATACCATCCGGAATTCGCAAAGGCGAGGAGATCACGGTGGGAAATTGCCTGTTCCCCGACCTCCACTGAACCACTCAACGATGAGTTGAGTGTTCATGTCTAAGATTCAGGTGACCGTCTTGAATTTGATAACTCCGCTTCGCATTGCTTCCCGGCAAACAAAAACGGGTTGGAACCTCTACAATTAACACAACAAAAGCAAATGCATGTAGGCTTCAAAAAAAAAAAACCAAAAAAAACCGGGATACGGCGGTGTAAAGTTAAGCAGTTCTTTTGTGTATCCTGATCTATAACGAAGGAAACAGATGCATACAAGGACTTACCCATCCCAATCAGGGGCGGAACGGGCGAATCGTGGAGGTATGGCACATACTTACCGACTAAAAGATGAATCAAACGACGTAAAAAATACAATTGGCCTCGAGGGCATCGCAAACTCGTCAACAGTGACGAACAAAAAGCTTCCTCTGGCAGGATAGCAGATAGCCAACATGGAAACCCCCAGGACCCCGCAGAATAATCGAGCGAGCAGTCACGGCTTCTCCTCCCGCTGGTCAGTGACCGGCAGAACTAGAAAACCACGCCGCGTACGCCGACGAATCCCTCGTGCCCAAATCATGGCTGTCAAAGATGTCATGCCTCATCTCAAGCCAATCTTGCCATCAAAAAGCGTCAAAAGTGCCCACTCCCACAATGAAGAGGTGGCCAGAGCCACAAGCCCACGTTCAAGTGCTGAATGAAGAAGCCCCCAGGTCTATCACCGCTCCCGCTAGGGGAGCGTCATTCTCAAAGCCCACAGCCCCGGTGATGGAGCGCCAACTTGTGTTGAACCGACAGCCCACGTTAAGCCCAAATCCCACAACAAGCCCGCAGAAGTAGAACCCTCTGTTGCCCACTTTAATCGAACGAGATCTTCTTGCCAGCGTAACCCCCACGGCCGCCAGAGCTGAAACCACCACGACCACCTCCACGGCCACGGCCGCCACGGTCACCACCGCGACCACCTCCACGCCCACCAAAACCGCCACGACCACCGCCACGACCACCGCCGCGACCACCGAAGCCACCGCCACCACCCTCACGGGGAGGTCTAGCAGAAGCGAAGTCGAGACGAACACTTCGAGACGCACGTCCAGAGCCAATCATACCTCCATTCTTTGCATTGAGAACCGACTTGGCATCCTCAACAGAGTTGAAGCTGACGTAAGCGAAGCCTTTGAAGTTGCCGGTTTCCCTTTTCATCAGGGTTAGCACATCTTGTTCATGATTCAGAAGCAACATTGATAGGATGGTACTTACGGATCAGTCGGAAGACGAACGCTGGCGACGGGAGCAACTTCGCCAAAGAACTCGCTGACCATGTCCTGGTCAATCTCAAAAGGAAGATTGCCGACGAAAAGGGTGTCGCTCTCAGGGCTGACAGTGTCACCGTGCTTCTTGGCGCGGTCATTGGCCCGAGCCTGGGGGTTTGCGTCAGAACGCGAAGTGCTGGCATAGTCGAGGTTGATGGCGCGGCCCTCAATTTCCTTGCCCTGCATGGCCTCATAAGCCTTAGTGGCAGAGGCAGAGTCGGCAAAGTCAACGTAGCCGAAGCCACGGCTGCGTCCGCTCATCTTGTCGGTCACAACGCGAGCACCAACGAGACCCTCGAACTCCTGGAAAGCGGCATAAAGGATGTCATCATCGACACCCCAGCTCAAGCTACCGGCGAAGAGAGTAGTGCTACCCTGGTCGGCGGCGTCGGCCTTGGTCTTCTTGGGTGTAGCATCAATCTCCTCCTCAGCCTTGCGCTTCTTAGAGGCAGGCGCTGCGGCCTTGGTCTCTTCCTCAGATTCTTCGGAATCATCAGAATCGTCCGAGTCTTCCTCCGAGTCATCCGTCTCCTTCTGTTCAGATGTGTTAGTAGAGCGTTTGTGTAGGTGGTGGGAGCAAATTTTACGAACGTTGACGGCGCCGTTGGCAGCCTTGGTGGCAGCGGGCTTTTCGTCGTCGCTCTCCTCGTCGGAGTCGGAGTCGGAGTCAGAAGCCTCTTCGGCGGCAGCGGCAACCTTGGCACTACCATTGGCCTTGGCGACGGGCTTAGAAGTCTTCTCATCTTCAGAGGACTCGTCACTGTCGTCAGAGTCCGCTTCGCTGTCATCAGAATCGTCTTCGGAATCCTCAGAGTCATCGTCCGCAGGAGCAGGAGCGGGAACAGCCTTAGCCTTGCCATTGGTGGCGGCCTTCTTGGCGGGCTTCTCGTCCTCAGAAGAGTCGGAATCGGAAGAGCTGGCAGCAGCCTCGGACTCAGCCTCGGAGGAGTCGGACTCCTCCGAGGACGAAGGCTCGGCTACAACCTTCTTCTTATCCTTCTTGGAGATTTTCTGCGCAGCAGCTTTGGCGAGCTCCTTGGACTTGGCCTTGGGGGTCTGGGAGGCCTTGGTCACGCCGGCATTCTTGACCACCGGAGTGGCAAGCTCAGCTTTCTTGGAATCCTTGGTCTTTGACTTGGCCATGGTTGAGATGATGAAGAAAGGATGCTATGAAGGGATGAAGGTCCAAGACAGGAAAAAATTGAATTGTCCTGGGGGAAGAGTTGGGAGGGAAAACAAAGACGACCTTGATAGAACGGGTAGACCCTTCGTTTTATGGGAGGCTGGAGAAACTTTTTTTTTTTTTTTTTTTTTTTCTTCCTCTCTTTCTTCCCCTCTCCACCTTCCTGCATTTTCGCCTGCGAAATGGTGGGGCAGCTCCAAAGCGGTGAGGGTGTGTGGAGCTGACAGGGAGCTAAGCTCCCAGGGCTAGTTTGCCGCCTGGAATCTAAGGTCTCTAAGAACCAATCGCCGAGTTGAGTGACTTGTGGAGTTACCACGGCATCCAGCTATCGACCAAGCAATCCTGTGTCCTACCTCATTGACTGCCGCAAATCGTCCGAACTAACAAAAGAGTAACCGGTCTCGATCGACAACTCAAATCTACTCCTCACGATGCCTACCCCCGAGTCCGAGCTCTTCCTGAGCCAGAAACCCAAGGTTCCGCCTACCTTCAACGGAGTCAGCTATGATGATAGCAAGGCTTTCAAGGCAGCAGAGGACGCCATCATTCGCGAACAATGGGTCGGCGCGATGATGACCCGTCTGGTGGGAGAGGAATTGGGCAAATGCTACGTACGAGAGGGTGTCAACCACCTGGAGAACTGCGGCCATCTAAGAGGTGAGTGGGGAGTAATCACCTTCGATAATAGCCATTGCATGGTTCCAAAGACGGCCGCTGATGCATGATTCAGAGCGCTACTTGCAATTACTGTCTACAAATAAGGTCAAGGGAACCAAGTTCCTGCAGCAAAACTACCTTGAGAAGAAGGACGAGGAGATGGATTTGGCAGCCAACGTGCACCCGTCCAACAGGATCGCCAAGCTCAACGAGGGTAGATTCTCGTCATAATTGGTCGCTACTAGGTGCACGAGGCCATGTAGGGGCTGCCATTTGTTATTTCAGCCATCGTGACTTGAGATAGACGGGTTATGCGAGCCTGAGCTGTGTTGCGATGAGGACGTCGACCGCTTTGCGCATAGTGTGATGTTTACGAATGAGTTTGCGCACCTCGCTTGTGGGACAGGCGACTTTGTATATATGTACAAGAAAATGGCACAGGAATCTCTTAACTTAGGCATTCTCTATATCTTGCAATTGCTGTTTGGTAGGGTTAGCCCAGTTGACACCAGCTGATCCAATGGTCGGAGAGCAAGTGTCATGTACGGCTGCAAACAGAACACTCATCAAAACTGTACGAACCAGGTCAATTGGTCTTTACTTTGTGGTTGTCGAAGCGTTTCTGTCCTATTACTACTATAGCGACGTCCCTACATGTGTCTGCTGAAAGCTGCACGCAAGGCTGACCACCCTGCTTTACGCTGTGCCCTGATTGGCTACTCCCGAATGCCGACCAAAATTTCACTGGAGCCTTGTCTGCGCTACAACCTCAACTTCACATCAATCCCCTGCTGGGTACCTTTTGTATCCTCACACATCACCATGTTTTGCACACGGTGCCTCCGTGCAGCCATCCCACAAAGGCAGCTGCCATTCATTCGGCAGATCTCTACAACCGCACGATTTCTCGCAGCCGAACCGCCGCTGTCAACGCCAACCACGCAACCTGGCGAGTCTCCCAAGCCGGCATTAGGCCAGCGTTCGTCTTGCGTGGAGGGAACCGTCTTGAATGGGCTCAACTACACCAAGGGCGGGCAGGATCCAGTTGCACTGAAGGATGAGGAATATCCCGAATGGTTGTGGTCGTGCTTGGAGGTCACGCAGAGGGTCTCTACCGATGCCGATAATGCCAACGCAGATGAGTTCTGTATGCAGCTCCTTGACGCTTCACTATCCTAGCTCGAAGCTCTTCTTGGTTTTGTAAATTACTGACACGGTGTAGCCAAATCGAAGAAGGTGCGACAAGCAGCAGCAAAACGTCAGCGAACCCTAGAAGCCAAGTTGCTTGCCGAAGGCAACCTTGCAGCCCTGGCCCCAAAGGTTCCTCTGCAGCAACAGTCGATCAATCTCCCCGGAAAGCCAAACGCCTCTCTCGCGGAGAATCTGGAGGCGGCGGACGTGCGACAGGAATTGCGGCTGGCGATGCGCAAGGAGAGGCGGGCCAAGATCAAGGAGTCCAACTATCTCAAATCGATGTAATAACCCGGCAACATGGTTCATGCCTTGTACCCCTGTACAATATCGCAGTAGCGGTGCTTCACTTCTGTACAATACTGAATGTAAAACTCTTCAGCTGCATCATTGACTTGCTTAGTGGCGCCGTGTCTAAAGAGAGCAACAGAGGGCGCCCTAGTCGGCTGAAACCTTGACTGGAGACATTCACTGCACTGTTCATGTACTTGAGATGTCGATCGCACTCTCATGTAATATATTCGCTATGGATATATCACAACCGCCATTGTCAAAAGGCTAAGTTCCTTAGAGGTCTGGCTGTATTAAAAGAGCATGGGATCATCACCGGCAACAAGCATATCTATGATCTATCGAAACGCGCTTAGATCCAACGGAACACTGCTCCCACGACCAGCTCGATACTTCTTGGGCCCGCCGCGGAAATCTCGAGGTTTAGGAAAGTGACTCTCATCCTTGAAATGCCACCTGGTATCGTTGACGACGAATCGATCAGTACGAGGACTCGGCGACATGGCAGCGCTGTGAGTGGGACTGGGGGATTTCGAGCCGTTTGCCGTCAACGTGAAAGAGCTCGGGTCCAGCATGGTCTGGCGTAGCGACGAGCCGCGGGACCGTGACTGTGGCGGAGGTGGTGGTGAAGCCGGCGCGGGTGGTGACGGAGCAGCAGCAGGTGGAGGGGGCGGGGGAGGGGGAGCGGCGCTTGGCGAAGCCTGACCAGCAGCCCGAATGGCAGCCTGAGCAGCAAGTGTGGGCGCTGAGGAAGTTGAGGCTGGAGGGGGCGGAGGGGGGGGCTGTAGTCTTGGGGTAGGGGACTCGAACGGTCGAGGAGGTCCAGCCGAGGGCGGAGGCGGTGGAGGCGCCGGAGGGGCTGGCGCAGATGCTGCCGGTGGAGGTGGAGGCGGTGCCGAGGGGATCGAAGATGATGGCGAAGGTGCCGGGCCTGGTGGAGGCGGGGGCGGAGGAGCAGGCGGTGCTGTGGTAGAGGGTGTCGGAACTGCTGGAGCCGGGGTGAAGGTGGACGGCTTCCGAGAAGTTGGGAGGGGCGGCTTCTTGCCCACCGGAGGAGGTGGTGGTTTGGATCCAGCCAACTTGGAAAGATCGCTAGGTGTCGTCTTCCGGAGATGGCTGGCAGCGCCGCCCGGTGGTATGGGAGGTCCTCGTCCTGGTATAGTAGGCGCAGATCCGCTGGGGACTGCAGGCGGCCTCGGTGCGGAAGCAGCTGGAGGTTGCGGGACCGACCGCGTTGTCTCTGGATCCGACAAGTAAGAAGAGTCGTTGTTGGCCCCCGTATCGATCCCGCCTCTGCTCTTCTTCAGCTTTGGCATACCGCCCGCGAATAAGCCAGCGAGCTGCGGCGCGGCATCCATCCCTGACGAGCTGGCTTGGCTTGCCCCTTGATCGCTGTTGCTTCTGGCTCGGTTTCCAGGGACCGGCGGCGCAAGGCCTCCAGGGGGTTTGGGTGCGCCTCCCATGCCGGGAATGGGAGGCGCACCTCCGATGGGCGGGCCGGATGATGAAGTAGCGTTGCCTACGATGGGCGCAGAGCGGTCGTTGGTGACGGCCTTCTTGAGGGCCCTGCCCTTGTGGATATCGGAGAGTAAGGCATTCTAAGTATGTGGGTTAGGATAGGGTAACAGGTAACCGAGGACTGCAATGGACAACATACTCTGTTCCCTGCTGGTGCTGGAGGTCGGGAGGGCAAACCACCTGGCGGTGGTGGAGGAGGGGGAGGAGGACCACCGCCTCCTGGAGGTGGCGGAGGTGGTGGAGGCGGTGGGGGAGGAGGCATCGCGAGATTGTAGAGGTGCTGACGGCGTGTTGTGCGAGTCTAGAGGGGGAAGACGTATCGCGGCCTCGACAGGGTGAAGGAGGAAGCTGTCGAGGCTGGGCCCGTTGGACGACGGATTTGGAGGTGGGTATCAATCTCTGGGCCTACTTCGTACTGCTTCAGAGTCGATGCATAGGATAGATGCGGCAGCTGTTGCTGAAGCTGTCTGTAGAGGATCTCGAATCGTGCCAGGCGTGGCAGTTGGTTGCAATGGCGAAGCTGTAGAGCAAAGGGTTGATATTTGATGTTTCTGCTGTCGATCGTGGCCACGCACTATGTTTCGTCATTGGGCAGCCGGTGCTGACGCCGCACAAATAGCAAGACTGCCAAAGCCAGACACGTTACGAGTGGGGCTCACTGAATGATGTCCGTGGTTGGGCTCTGGCTGGGACGGGGACACTTGCAGTGGTCTTGGGGTATGCAGGAACCAATCATGTGCGTTAAACAAGGCACAGCATCGACATTCGGGAGACTACCCTACTGCCCAGACTTTGCTGGCACTTCTCGAAGGGCAACTTGCCAACCATCGCCATCCAAGCGGTCAGCAGCCCAACGCCGGGCGATTGCTAATCGAAACCCAACCGGCTCCGATGAATTGACCCTCGTTTCTTCCATCAAAGGGCACATCGAGTGCCTCCCGACTAATCACAATGCGCCGTTCGAGCCCACGACAGCTTGGCTCGGTTTGCCAAACCTGCACCTTCGTCCCAATTAGAACCGCAACACTACCGCCCTTCGCACGGCCACTCCTATCGTTGAGCCGAGCTCCTGTTTCTCGAGTACAGCATGTACGGCCCACGGGCTTGCGATTGATCCAGACAGCCGCCGCCGCCGCCGCCGCCATCGAATCAGAAGCGCCGACAGATACATCCGTTCCTGCGCAGAGCCTCCGCCAGCCACCTAACCCGGCACAGCTTGCGCGGGTGGTAGAAGAGACCCGGAACAGGTTTCTGTCCGAAAATGGCCTGCACTCGAAGAAATCGACTTTGGATGCGCTGCAATCATGCATGCAGGCTGCTACGACCATCCACCCCCTGTTGAAGCGAGCAACCGCGCAGTCCAAGGCTTCAGCCTCCCGGCTGGCAACCTTGGGAGCTGAGAGGGCCGGATTGAAGCTTCCGATAGACACCAACATGGTGGACGCCATCAACAGGATATCTTACTCGGCCTACGCCATCATCACGGATCCAAACGTGGAGTTGGATTCCGAAATACTTGCGGCCTACGTCCACATCCAGTCTCAGCTTGGGCGACCCGAATCTCTGCCCTCAGTCATAGAGCTCTTCGCGAAGAAGGCGAAGCCAGTTTTGAAGGACGGGCAGATCTCTTATGTGCCGCAGAACCCCAATAGTCCCACAAAGGCGGTTGATATTCCTGTTGCAGAACTCGCACTTCGGACGGCCATCGAAGCCAAGAACCTAGATGCAGCCCTCGGAATCGTCGAAGCCGCCTACTGCGTCCCGGCTTTCAAGCGCCAAAAGTTGCTCAAGCACGCAAGTGTTCCGGCCATGGCCTTGGCTGCCCTGCCGTTTGGCATTTTTGGAATGGCATCCGGCTACGCCGCCTACTGGCAGAACACAATGGACATGTACACCGCCACGGGCATTGGCTTTGCAGGCATCTCGGGCTACTTTTTCGTTGTTGGTTCGTTGGGAATGATTGCCAAGCTTAGCCACAAGGATCAGATGAAGAGAGTGACGTGGACGCCCGGAACACCTCTGCGATACCGATGGCTAAGGGAGGAGGAGAGAGCGGCGCTGGACAAGGTGGCTTGCGCCTGGGGTTTCAAGGAGTCGTGGAGGCATGGTGAGGAGACGGGCGCCGAGTGGGAAGGCTTGAAGGAGTACATGGGCTATCGGCAGATGTTGCTGGATCGTGTCGAGTTCATGCAGGGTATGTCTTGAGTGACTGTTGATGTAGACTCACGTCGTGTATAAGGTATGTAAGATCATAGTCTGCAGTATCTAGAATCTTCGAGCCCTGACACTTATAGGAGTTGGTGGTGCTGAAATATCCCATCGTTGTATTCACTATCTTACGCATGTGACTTTATATCTCAAGGCTCGCGCTTGCCCATGTAGACGCTGATCATGGACCGTGATCAAGGGGTCATTTTGGCCATTGAGCCTCATGGCGCTCTTGTCTACTTCTAGGTCAAACTCTGACAGAGCACGTTCTCATCTTCGCACAGCTGTTGGCCTGCACACCTTTTGTTGTTTTCCCGCCCAAGCAGCCACCAAAGCTTGATAACCGGCCCAAAACAGCCTGTTTCTTTAAAAAGAACTTGTCACGCAATGGTTGCAAAAGGTTGATGCAGCGATGCCAGACACCTCCAACTGACTTCACATCACGATGACATCTACCGGGAGGTGCGCGACGCCGGATGCCCGGCTCCCGCGAACCTCAGAGGAGCCTCCTGGGATCCAGGCAACTCTGATCCTTGAATCCCAGCATTCGCCCAAGCCGGAGGACCGTATCGCTGTCATCGGCCGGCACCGCGTCGTTGGATTGAGGGAGGATGACGAAAGTTTCTACAGGGGCTTTTCCAAGAAACAGCGCCGCCGCGTACGGAGCAAGATAGACGTACGACTCCTGCCGATACTCGCTTTTCTGTATATGCTCGCTCAACTGGACCGATCCAACATTGGCAACGCAAAGGTTGAGGGTCTGAAGGCCGACACGAATCTGACGGACACGGAATACAATATCCTGCTGGCGGCCTTCTTCATTCCGTACTGCTTATTTGGTAAGTGATGGCTATTTTCAGTACCTGTTTGGTTTGGGCTGAACCATGGCTAGAGGTACCGAGCAACATGGTGCTCAAGAAACTCCAGAGACCATCGCGATACATTCCGACGTTGGTGGTGGCATGGGGCGCGGTCATGGCCAGCCATGGCTTTGCAAACGATTTTTCAGGCCTCTTGGTAGCCCGCTTATTGCTCGGAACGACAGAGTGAGTCTGTCCCCTCTCATACCCTTGACGCCGTGGGTGGGCTAAACCAACTTGTTCGTGGAGGTCGGGCTTCTACCCAGCCGCAATGTTTCTCTGTAGCCAATGGTACCGACCACGAGAGCTAGCTTCCCGCCTGTCCGTCTTCATGGCCATGGCGGCCGTATCCGGCATCACTTCAGGCTTGCTGGCCGCGGCGATCCGCAACATGGATGGTCTCGCGGGCTATGAGGGCTGGCGATGGCTGTTCTTCGTTGAAGGTGGCATCACAATCATGGTCGGGGTAGCGACTTGGTTCTTTTTGATCGATACACCAGGACGGTCTTCGGGCTGGCTGACTGGGGATGAAATCCGCTACATGGAAATCGAAACTCTCATCAAAGAAGGCGGTCCCCATGACGAGGGCAGAAGGGCCTCGGCCTGGAATGACGTACTGGCCATCGTGGCGGATTGGCGGTACTGGGTCTTTGGAACCATGCTCCTTGTTGACCAAGCATGCGCCTACGGTAAAGGCATCTGTCAATCACCGGACAAGAGAGTGGATGACAGATTGGACTGACGTGACTCGCAGGTTTGAAATTCTCGATTCCTAGCATTATCAAAGGAATGGGCTATACGGGTTCGCGAACGCAGCTTCTCAGCACCATCCCCTACATCTTCGGCTTCGTCTCGGCTCTTGTCATGCCCACCTGCTCCGACTACTTTGGTTCACGGGCAATGCCCATTACCATAGCCTTTTCAAGCTCCGCCATCGGCTTTGGAATGCTTCTCGCACTCGTCGACGACATGGCCACGCAAAAAGTCGCCGTCATCGCAGGCATGTGCTTCGTCACCGTGGGCGTCTTCCCCTTAAGTCCGGTGGCGGGCGGATGGGTATCGAACAATATCGCGACGCCCGGTCGACGAGCAGCCGCCATCGCCTTCGTCTTGTCTCTTGGGTCCCTGGGAGGCCTGCCCAGCGGCTTCATGTACGTCGAGAGCCAGGCGCCGCATTTCACGCTGGGATTCCAGATATCCTGTGTGTTTGCCTGCACAGGCCTGCTTCTCTGTGGCGCCCTGGCCTGTTCGTTTTGGCACGGGAACAGGGTGAAGGATGCAACGCCGCTGGAAAGGGTCAGGGAGACGTATACCGAGGACGAGCTCCGGCGGATGGGCGAGAAATCACCGTTGTTTCGTTATACGTTGTAAGACGCAAAGGGCTTATCCCACCGTCGGCCGGAGTTTCGTTCCACGAAACGCCATGATCCTGTCTCTAGCAAATACCATCAAGGCGGCCGCGCAAAAATATACAGTCCCCTCACAGAATGGTAGTAGCTGTCCATGCTAACATGGATAACATTGCTCCCATTCAACACAAAAGAACAACGCCTTCTGCTTTCCTCCTCGTACGGCTAGACCAGCCCCTTTCTTCCGCTCTCTCCCGCAGGGCCAATGAGACCGTCATATCCGTGCTGTGCTTGAGATCCGGCGCAGGCGAGTACGAAGCCACAGGAAGAAGGGGACATGTTTGAAAGTGCTCGAGTTGATTCTGAGTATGTTTTCTGCCTACCAAGTCATCAATGGTTCTTACTAAACCACCCAGATTGAATGTGTTTTTGCATCAATCACAGATGCCTATTTTGATTTACCCGGCCAGGGGCGTCGCTTATCAGGGTTGCATCCGATCCTTCGTCTCCATCACGAAACCCGATCCAGTGGGCAAGCCGCAGGCAGGAAGGAGTTCGGTTGGATAAATGCTTGAATCGACCCTAGCTCTGATTCTCTAGATTATCTTTGTGGGTTGGATTTCCTGCCCTGTCGCTGGATTCCCTCATTCATCGTTGCCGGTGCTCGAAAGGTCTCGTTTGACAAGGCCATTGCAGTCCTGCCCATCATGAAGCTCTCATATCTGGTAGGAACCTTGACCGTCTTCCTGGCTGCCGGGCCGGCCGCCGCCCAAGCTGATGGCACCATTATTGACGGCCCATTCCCCGAGGACCTCAACGGCTCCAACTTCACCTACCCCTGGCCCATCCAGCTGTTCAGGTTCACCAGCCAGTTCCAACAGCTCGACATGGCCTTCATGGACGTCCGGCCGGCCTGCAACGTCAGCAACGGCCGCACCGCCGTCTTGCTCCACGGCAGGAACTTTTGCGGCGCGACGTGGGAGGGCACCATCCGCGCCCTGACGGCCAGCGGCTACCGCGTCGTCGCGCCGGACCAGGTCGGCTTCTGCAAGAGTACGAAGCCGGAGAACTACCAGTTCAGCTTGGACCAGTTGGCCTGGAACACCCGCGGCCTGCTTCAGGCGCTGGACGTCAACTCGTTCACTCTCATCGGGCACTCTTATGGCGGCATGCTCACCACGAGAATCAGCCTGCAGTATCCAGGTGCCGTCGCGGAGATTGTGCTGCTGTGTCCCGTCGGGCTCGAGGATTACGTCCGCGAGGGCGTACCCTACATCGGCCTTGATCAGCATCGGCTGACCGAATCCCGCAGCAACTACACGTCCATCCGGGAATATCAACGCAACGTCTACTACGTTGGGCAGTGGGAGCCTGAATACGACGTGTGGGTCACCATGTCCGTAAACATCTACTACGGCTCGCAGCGCGAACTCTTCCTCAGAAGCCAGGCTCGGATTATCGACAGTGTCTTGACCGGCCCAGTGGTCCCCTACTTCCAAGATCTTCTTCCGCGCACGCTGCTCATCGTTGGAGAGCGAGACAGGACGGCTATTGGCTCGGGGTGGGCGCCTCTAGAGGTGGCCCAGCGACTCGGCCGGTTCGATGTGCTTGGGCCCAGAGTCGCTGCGCAATTGCGGAACGGGCAGCTCTTGTCATATCCGGATCTTGGACACGCTCCACATATCTCTCATCCGGATATCGTTCACAGAGATTTGCTGGATTGGCTGACGACGTAGCCTGCCTCTGATATAGATCCCTTCATACACCAGCCTTCACAATATTCACAAGATACGGTATGGTAATTCGTACGGCCAAGTCTGCCACTACAGTCCCCTATATAGAGACTATCTTGCTGATGGCATACAAAAACATTGAACTCGAGATCTCTTCAAACATATCAGAATTACGCCTGGAGCGTCAAATCTGCGTGCCCACCTACTGCTGGCTCTTTACCCCTGGCCTGACCTGTTTGATATCCAGAGCTGGTCTTCACTTTTTACCCACCCCAAAGGAGCTCTCCGAGAAGAGACTATCACGGGCGTCATGTCAGTTTCTACAAACCCTTGCCCTGAATCTCAACCAGAGCTCAAGAAGCCTTCATAGCTGCTCTCCCTCAACCTAGCACACCACGCCCACAGCACCACCTCCACGGACCCAATGACAACCGACAACACGAAGAGCTGCACAGCACGCTGGATAACTTCCTCGCTGGCGTGTGGGTCGATGGCCATGAATACAAAGTCGACCAGGCCGAAGAGGAAAGCGCTCGTGACGAGGCTCCACATGAACCGCAGCACTTGCAGTACGATAGGCCCCGTCATCGTGATCTAAGACTACTGGTATTCCAAACGTAAGGCAGTAGGAAGGATGAATAGTGGCGTCAGAGGATGGATGCTATCTTGTGTCGACTACACCCGAGAGCTCTTGCATGTTTAAGTACTTCCAGATAGAACCTCCTTCAATGATGTTCAAGCTTTCTATTCATGATTGCGATCCCTGTGCATAACCGTGAACAAGCCCCTGTACACATGAAAGGTGTTCAGGCCAGTTCAGCTTCCCCCAGGACAACAAAGAGAGCAGGCAAGCACATTAAAGGTAGAAGGCCTCCCCAGCCAAGGTGGCCGTCGCTGTTCACTTCCCGGCCACTTCAACGGTTAGAGTCAAGCGGACTGTCCTTTGACTATCCAAGTCACGAAAGAATTGTCAGCGGAAGTCTCTAGAAGCTGACCTCACTCAGAAATGGCCTTTCATTCTTCAAATAGCTCCATGTCAAGGCATGACCTGATCCTCGCTCGCTTTGCGCCTATCATGCCCACGGATTCCTTTGAGTCCAAGTCCACGACCAAATACCGAAGGGAAAAGAAAAAAAAAAAAAAAAAGTGCATCCCAAGCCGTAGGCAGATCATGCGTCGCAATTCCAGTCGTACATCAATGCTCTTCTTGGATTGGTATTCGATCCTCAACCTGTTACTCTCCTGACCCAGAGTGAAGACGATTCATATTCAGAATCCCTGTCCAGTCGTTTGTATGCCAAATGGAGCTTGAGGCCTAAATCGTATTCTTCGCGCTGTACTTCAGCCAGCTCCCCCTTCAGTGCTTCCACCTTCTGTTTCTCCAATTCTCGCCGGCGAACCACATCGGCGCTTGCAAGTACATTGTCCGTTGGCATCAGCTCCGTCATTTGCTTGATGCTTCTGGTAATGTTGACCCGGCGGTACGCAAGGCTCTCTAGCCGAGCATTCAGTTGCCCCACACGATCGGCCGCGGATAGCTCTGGTGGTGCAGGTGGTAGTGCTTTGCTGGTAGACATAATAGAGGGCTCTCGATCGTCGTCGCCAGTGAGAGGGCTGCGGCGGTACAGCCCAAAAGTGGCCGCTTTGTCCTCGTCAGACATGACCAGCGGGCTTGCTGTGTAAGGTGATTGCATTGAGATTACTATGGGATCGCTCGTGGCTGCTTGTTGGGCGTCGGTTGCGATCGGCCTGGTTCGATCCATTACAGAACTAAGTGCAGGCGGAAGGGGGAGCGGAGGGCGCTCTTCCTCCCCAGACAGGCGGGCGGAGTCAACGCTCGATGTGGCGTAGGTCGTGACGCTGAAACGTGAAGGGGGTTGCAGCCACGGCTCTGGGGGCGCAGTCGCTTCTTGACTTGGCAAGATGGCTTCGCTCGGATACTCATGAGTAGAGTAGACGGAGCTGGAAATAGATTGGTGCGTCGCGTGCTTGGGAACCTGCAAAGGCGCGGCTGGAGGCGGTTTTCGTTTGATCGCCCTGCCTGCTTCGCTTGCCGTGTTCGAGGCTGCGAGCGGTGACGTGGATGTAGATGAAGATGCGGCGGGGTGGCTTGAAGATTGAGCTGAGGTTGATGTGGGGGAAGGTAAGGCTGCAGGTGGTGATTCCACATAGGGAGGGCTTGGATAGGACTGCGTGCCACCCCTCATCAGCGGTGCGGGTTCGTTACCCGTGTGGTGTATCCTAGAATTTGATCCCGAAGGAAGGAACCGTCGCAACGCGGCTACAGGACCACCGGTTGTTTCAGCATCGAATGGGCTTACAGGGGATGCTGAGGCTGCCGAAGCGCTATAGGGCGGGTCTCCCTGGCGGCCTGTGAGCTTGTTGAGTCTTGGGGAAATGTTAAGTGGTGCGACGTGTAAATTGTCGCGCAAAGGGTGTAGTAGAGTGCTGCGCCCGCTAGCCCCTTGCCATGCCGGGCGTGTTTCTAGGGGCTCCGGTTTCGATCTTGCCAGCTGCTGCCGCATACGCTGGCCGAAGGTCGGAGGCGGACCGGCACCACTTGTGATTGTTGTCTTGACACCGAATTCTGGCTCATGCTCGTGGACATCCGGAGCCGCCGCCGGATCCAGCTTCACCCCGCCGTTCCGCGACCCGACGGCGTGACTGCCCTGTTTTTGCCTATCCTTCGCCTTCGACTTGGCCTCTCGCATCGCTGCAGCGGCAGCCTCTTGGATCTTCCGGCGATCACGCCGCATTGTGGGAATGCTCGTCTTCGATGTGGAAGGTGGAGAGGAAGCAGTTTGCGGAGATGCCGGCGATGTTGGCACGTGTTGGGCGTGGCGATGCGCCTGCTGTGGAAACCAATCTAGGTCATCCTCGTCGCCAATCGGAGAGACATCATCGTGAGTAAATCTGCCCAGGATTATCAGTCTCACTGCTTGCCTGACCCTCATTGCGCTTGATTGATCCGCTGTCCGTGACTTGTTTTCTCTGGTGTGTTGCAACCAGGTATACTTGGCACATCCTGACACGCAAAATTTGGACAGAAATTGCTATGCGATGCAGCAGAGCCTCGAGGAAAGACGGTAATTTTCATCCATCAATATCCCACAAAGCATTCAAGGCGAACAAAGGAAGTCTATCTTTGCTGTAACGTACCCATCGCGTGCGTTCAGATCCGGTGAACTTGGCGGGGATATTTGATCGAGGACCGGGCGGCCGAACATGTTTGTCTCGGTCTCGCTATGCAATGAATTTGGAGTCGCGGGATCGGAGTCGGGCGCAATAGGAGAGCCTAGCGGATTCGAAGGCAAATCGAGCCCAGGCTCTGCAGCGTCGTGATGCGATGTTGACTCTTGGTGTCGGTGGTGTCGAAAGGATGAGTCCCTGGAATCTAGAGAATCTTCTACCGACGGTGATCTAAGTGCGGCGCGAGGAAGAGAAAGGCATGTCAGCTTGCTTTGCAAAGGACCTTTGTCGAGGTGAAGGGGACCATGGCGGGGCGAACGGATGGCGCTCGACTCTGGAGACGTTGCACGTCCGTGACCGCGCCTGTCGCAATCGCAACAAGCCTGTGTCTCGAGCTCAGAAGGAATGCAAAAGGGGAGCGGTAGTCGTATGTACGGGACGCAAGCAGAAGCTACTTCAAGCCTCGTATGTGCAAAGGACGTGAATGAACCTAGGGACGCTGTGACGCGCGACTAGGAGCATGTCCACACAAACACACAGACGAAGCCCATAGCGCAAGACTGCCTAGCCCTTGTCCAGGCGTAGAGCACATGGGTCGCATCACGAGCGAAATCCCAAGCCTGGTCCGAGTATTTCCTCCCCCACGACAGTGATGATACGATGGCAGTAGCGCAGAGAGGACGAGGCAGGGTAATGGGAAGCATGATGTAGTTGGGCTCTGTAGCTTTGGGGGCCTTGGGACTTACACTTGATGGCTCGGCGGAGGCTGGGGAACCGTCTTGCCTTTGCGGATCTCGTACCTGTATGGGCCGCCGGCGACGTTGAGGGAGTCGAGGCGATTGTCGAAGTCGGCCTGCCAATACGACTTGTCTCGGTCGGCAGCGAGATGGTGCCTCGCCGGGAGATGACGGTGCTTATGAGGTAACAAATCGGGGGTTGTGCTCCTCAGGCGGTCCCACATGGCAGGCATTGCGCTGCTGGATTTTTTTTCGAGAGACTGACAGCGGCCTTGGACTGACTGATGGATGGGATGCTGCCAACTCCCAAGGCGGGAGGGAGGGGAGGGGGGTGGGATCCGTTTCCCAGCCTAGCAAAAAAACAAAAAAAAACGGATAATAATAACAGAAACGACGACAAGAAATAAGCAGCAGAAGCAGAAGCAAATCGGGTAGGGTCAGACGCTGATCGGTCCTCGACAGCAGGCTCCTGTTGATGGTTAGGTAGATGGCCTGACGGACAGAGAGCAAAAAGAGAGACGGGATCAATGCCATGGATGATTTAAAGAAGGGGTTGCTGATTGAACGCACAATGACAAGAGGCAGAGGAGCAAAGCACACCAGTGCAGCGCAGATTGCTGCAAGATCATGTGCAAATGTAACTCTGGACTTCTCCGTGACAACAAAACGGGAGTTGGCAGCCGAACCAAAGGCCCAAGTCAAATCATGTGAGGAAGGCAAGGGTATCCTGAGAAAAGGGTAACCCAGGCAAACAGGGGTTCCTTCCCCTGGATCCGGGGGTTCGCAATTCAAGGAATCTTCATCTCGGGGGAGAAACGACTGCCGGATACACCTTTGCCTCCTTCCCTAGATACAAGTCTGGCAAGTGCATCATGTACATGCACCGTCTCTCCTCGTCCTGTTCTATCGCCTTGCTCCATCCACAGCTTCGCGTCTGGATACTTGATCCTTCGTGATGCACCCATTGGGTAACGAATGACGATATCGACGCCCCATGTCTTGAGCCGGGCTCCTCTTTTCTCCTCAATTGGCAGGCATGGCTTCTTGGCCACGGCAAGCCAGCAAGGTTTGCGACCTCCAGCCCCAGCTGTGTCTCTAATTATATCTTCACCAAACCACCACCGCTACTACCACAACGGGCTGCCTACGTACGCCAAACCGACACGAATGCCAATTTCCCGACTTCGCAACCTCGTATCTCTCTTGACAACATCGGCATGGCGTTGGTCTCGTCCAAAAAATAAAATAATAAATTACGGAGGACGCCGGAGCCGTACACAGGCGCTCGGGTCAGTCGTATGTCGCTTGGTACGGTTGGCTTGCTTTGGTTTCACCCGCTCCCTGGAGGCGGCTGCGGAATCAGGCTGATGCCATTGCCCAATCAATCGACCTTCTCATACGCCAGGCGTTGAAGATGGGACGGGATCTTGTGTGCCGTTGTAATTGCTGAAAGGTTTGGCTAGTTGACACCCAACCAATCCCAACTTCAGCTACTTGTCAAAACATGCCACGAGGCACCACAGGTACTTTGTGTCTCGTACGACTAACCCCATCTCTGAAGCCGCTCGCGACATCGTGGGGGCCGGCCGGATGAGCCACGATGCAAGGTAGTCTTGCCTGCACGAATAGCGGAGCTGCCAACACCTGGTCCCCTGGGGCTGGTCCCCTCCCTCTCCGTGTTTCATCGAGTCCCATCTTAACTGGGCTGGCAGCGGAACGTAGGGACTATCCATGTTGTGTCGACAATCTGCCAGTAGTGCCAACACCAATGTGGTAATCACCCGGTCACATCATGATCCATTTAGCGGAGGAAGAGAAAACATTTACACCGCAATCTCGCACTAGAACACCCAGCCAATGGCTCGCGTCCGGCCATGCATTTTGCAGAAGGATTTGTACATTACGTAGGTCCTAGGATCTGCAGTCATCCAGCACAGGTGCGTATGCAGTGAGCTAATTATATCCCATATCTGCCCTATCAACTGTGAGCTCGACGGCTTCCGCAAAATCTCAATTAACCTGCACAAGAGAGTCGGAGGAGCCGGCGTCGAAGCTGACAGCTTTGCCAACAAGATAATGCGCCTGCAATGCGTATGTAACTACCGCCAGTTCGCCAAATTCGTATCGCCCTCCGTGATAGCAGCCGCCGATATACCATAGTCCCAAAGAGCCTTCATTTTCGCTTGGTCTCTCGTCTCTTTGGCCGCCGTCCACTCTTCCGACCCGTTCAGATACAAGGGTTTGCCTTTAGGAGGGTCAATGTCGAAGCAGGCCCGGATGATATCTGAGGCACTCTTAGCCGTTGTCCGCAGCTCCCCATTTGGCTTCATCCAAACCAGCACGGGAGCCACTACAGGAATGACATATTTCATCATGAAGCGGAAGTAAGTGCTGCCTCTGCGACCTAGGTCAGAAGCCATGCCACCAGGATCAAGCCCTATAACAGAAATGTTGCAGAGCTTCGGATCGCGTGCAATGCGGTGGCCCAGCTCATGTCTGTGGGAGGATGGTTAGTCAACCGACTAGTTAGCCTGCCGCGGCCAAGCAAAGAAACGTACGTGAACATGACTTCGCACAGCTTGCTAGCACCATATCGACGGTACCCAGCGTACCAATGCGGATCATCCTGGGGGGTGCTCCATCTCCCCTTGGCCAAAGTTTCGGGTTCTGGGAACAAGTCCTGCCACCTGGGATCTTGGTAGGGAACATTGCCTCCGGAGGTGTTGCGAATGTCATCAATACTATGGCAGGTACTTAGCACATTCCGTGACACAGGATTTAGCACTCAGTTGTCGACGGATTAACCTACTCATGAGACCAGCTCCCAATGAGCAAGATGCGGCCGTTTTCCGGATCCATGCTCTCAAGGAGCAGCAAAGTCAGAAGCTTATTGGCAAGGTAATTGACCTGCCAAGACATTTCAAAGCCATCCTCACTCATTGTCTGCGGACGGTCAGACTTTATCCGCGGCTTGCTTGGGGTAACATGTTCAACATACCAAGGTTGTGTGCTCTTGATAGCCTGCGTTGAGAATGAGCGCTCTGATCCGAGGCAGATCTCCTTTGGCCACTCTGGCATTGACATCGGCAGCTAGCTTTCGCACGCTGGCCAACGAGCCAAGGTCCAGCTCGAGAATCTCATGTCTATGAATGCTCGAGTTTGCGAGGGTACTCTTGAGCTGTGTCGCTGAGGCAGCCTTGCGTACAGTGTAGAGGCCCACGTAATTGGACTCCAACTCTGGTGACTTGAGGATCTTGGCTACCGTAGCAGAACCCAATCCGCCGTTGGCACCGGTAAGAAGAATGGAGCCTTTGGAGGCAGCCATGTTTAGAGATTGTAATGGTTGTGTTGACTTGGATTCAACATGTGTTGCACTCTCAGACGACAGCAACGGCTTCCAAGGCTATCTTGTGTGGAGGTCTGCTATCAACGTGACGCGTTGATTATGGTCATATGAATTCTAAGTGTACGGAATGTTAACTGCTTTGAATCGCATGATCAGACGCTATGCATCCAGCGGAGTTTGAAGGCTTGCGTACCATCTCCGCTCCGCAAACTCGGCCACGGACAATGCGCAGCCACCCAATTTCTTTGAATTCAGCCCAGGGATTTTGATGCTATGTTTCCGCAAATGAAGGATGGGAATCCAAGGTCATGGAACTCTGGCGATGGTGCCCGGATTGGACATGTTGGTTCCCGGTTCGCTCCTTTGCCAGCCCACGCTGGTATCATCGCAACGAACCCCTCGGGCCGTGGAGTTCGCTTCATAGCTGGCCTGCTCCTGATGATGACGATGTTGATAGTGTTTTAGAGGCAAATAGCACGAAATAGAATATTTCTACCCAACGGTGCTCGAGACGGCATGTAACATGGATATGCGGCCTAGCCGAGCACCGTCCACGACACAACCATGGCCGATAGGAGACAGCATCCGATGATACTCACAATCCCAGCTCCTCGACTCTTGGCCCCTTCGCTGCTCGTGCTCTCTCCGTTGACACTGCCGTCGTGCTCGATCCGAAAGTCATTCGTGAAGCCCGACGGCGTACAAAAGGTTCCTTGGGCGCAGTCCATGACCACGCTCCATTGCCCGCTGGCGCAGCGCTGCCACGAGTTTGTCATGCAGTTCCATTGCCCTTCTGAAGGGCAAACCGAGCCTACCGGCTCTGTTCGTCGCACAAGGGCTCCGTTCGATGCGGGTGTGGGCGACGGTGGCATCGAACGGGTTTGGGCTGCTGCTGGCGGAACGGATATGAGCAGGAGGACGAGAAGTAGGACCATGTGCTTTGCAGCCGAATCAGCAGCTACGCTCCGGGATGATTTGGCGACACTCATCTCTTCTTCTTATAGCAGAGGATCATATAAGTTTTCCGATGGTTGGCTGTGGTGGAGGTCTCGATGGTGATGCTCGACATGACATGGGAATGCTGCCTGCTTTCAAACCCTTCAACAGAGACAGGCCTCATCATAAACCGAGGGGGCAAGCACAGAACCTTATTATAATATTCAATCAAATATTCCCGTTGGTGAACGAATGCCCTGCGGAAAGTGAGTGAATTGCTGCCCAGTAGTGGGCCGGCAAAGACGTGGGTGCCGTCAATTGGGCCACCCTCATCAACCATGGGAGTCGGTGAAGAACAAAGGTGCCCTACGATGTAGGGCAAGACTGACATTGACGAAGTGAAAGTAAACAAGGACCGAGAAAATCCACTCATTTCATGATTCGAGAGCAATTGCGAAAGACGAAGTGGCCGAAAGGCTGTCAAGGTCCGATTGAGATCACTTACACGGCCAGACGTCTGCCCAAACACTGCGACGTTGAGGCGCCTTCATGCAAGGCACGGTACATACATGACCGATCCATGTTTTAATTTCCTGCCGCGGAATGCGCGCAATTGGGATGAATGGCAGTGATCGACATTGCTGTGTACGCTGGGCCTCTGTTCCGTATGGTTTCTCTACACCACGAATCTCCATATGGCGGACGATGATATTGCTTCCGGTGGCCAATGTTGTATATATGCTTCCACATTAGGCAAGAACTATGCCTAGATGATATCTCCGAGCTAATGAGCCTGTCGGTCAGCCCACGGTAGCTCAAAATGTCTGCCCACTGCTATCATGATGCAACCTTGGCCTAGCACGCCATCAAGACATGCATCAACCTAGCTTCCCACGAGCCTTACATTCAACAAAGCCAAGCAAATACCCTCCCATAGACCAACGCCTCAGATACCCCAATGATCCCGCACCATCGCTCCGCCAGCCGCGGCCTTGCGCCCCTCCTCCAAGACTCTGCGCATCCGATGCCGCCGGCGCCGCACCACGGCGACGACGCAGCTCACCGAGAGGAGGACGGCCACGGCAATGGTCTGATGCTCGACGTCTGGATTGCAGATTTCGGTGAGAGTGGTGTTGCTGGTGACTTCGTTGACCAAGGTGGCGATGTGCCCAAGCTCACGATCCATAAGGGGTTGCCTGCTTGGAGATATAGTGTCGGTGGCTTCGATGATTGCGGTTGATATGTTGCTGTGAGCTATGGACATATCATCGAGTAGACTGGGTACGAAGACCTTCTCTTGCGAGATGAAAGAGACGATGCGTCGTTAAGCAAAAGAGCACTCAGAGGCTGGCTGCCAGAAGCTATCGCAGCGCAAAGCGGAATGGAATAAATGTCTCGTCAGTAAAAGCAGAAAGAGGATCTACAGCAGCAAGTTTCTAAACTTCGTCGTCCTCTCCTTCATATACCACGAACTACGAAAAGCCCCATGGAAGCATGATCACGTCCGTCCATCACCCATCTGAACGCTGGTCTTCCGGCGATGGGCGCGGGCGCACGTAGCTGCTGTCTCGGGACGGGCTGACATCCTGTGTAACTGTACGTCCTTCCGCGGATGGGGGATATTCATGCCGATCAAGTAGTGGTTGGTGTTCTTGTGAACCGCCGATAAGCCGTCTGGGTACTGCTGTGACCGCGTTTATGCTGCTTCGTTTTGGTGGATGGAGCCGTGCTAAGTCTTGTCTGTTACTTCTGGTTACGGCACCTGACGTATGCACGAGAAAAAGAGAAGAAAAAGGCGGTAATGATGGAATGTGTGCAACTGATTTATCTAGGTTTATATATTTAGTCTACATATTATGTGGAAAACGCAGTCCAGCGCTTGGTATACGTCTTCTTGCCCCGTTGGCAATGTTCTGCAGGCTTTATAGCCTGGAAGTATGTTCAAACTCCGGCTGAAATGCAATTCCCCCGGTGTGAGCCATACACCGATGACTCCTTGGCTCTTGTAACCCTGTTTCTCGTCTCAGGTCCGTGATTTCGTACAAACATTTCCGTTTCATTTCTCCTCTCCTCTTGAAGCATCCTTGCCAACGTCTCGGCTCATGCGTCAGCATCATCTACCGTCGGAGGTGCTGAGTATCCGTGCCGTTCCATGCCGGATACGTGGTGTGCCACTGGCCGTCGTCATAGCTCCTGGAAGAGGACGAAGACGACTCTGGCTGTCTGGTCATGGTTGAAAATGTGGTGGCAATCACCGGCGCCGCAGTGATGGTCGGCAAGGACGCTGAGTTGCTCACCAAAATTTCAGTCTCGGTGCTGGTGCTAGGTTCTGGCAAACTGTAGACAGGCCCTTCGGCAGTTGGGATAGTGAGAGGGGATGTCGTGGTAGATGAGATAGCGGCCGTGGAGCTTGACGTGGCTGTGGTGCTCTGTACGGCAGAGGTTGCGGGACTCTCTGCGGCAGCGGTTGTGGTGCCCTCTGCATAGGTGGACTCAGCGTAAGCGGTGGTTGCAGTGCTATCAACACAGGTCGTTGTGATGCTCTCGGCGGAAGTGGTTATGGCGGTCTCAGCGGAAGTCGTCTCTGTGAAAGTTGTTGTGACGGTCTCAACGTTGGTACTCTCAGTGTAAGCGTTCGTGGTGCTTTGAGTGGAAGTGGTAATGGTAGAGTCGGACGATCTGGATTCCGAGCTTGTCGCTTCAGGAACCTCGGTAACGGTCGTCTCACTACCAACCAAGTCGATGATGGAGATGACGGTGGTAGGTACGGCGTGGGTGACGGTACGAGTCGTGGCAGGACGTGTCACAAATTGCGTTGTGGTATGCCCGCCGCGAGTAATGGTCTCAATGACTGTGATTATGCCATCGCCATCCTCATCGTTGTGGTCGTTGTTATTGCCGTCGTCGTTGTTGCTGTCGCCTCCATCGCTGCCGCCGCCGCTCTGGGGATCGTCCTCGCTGGGCGCTAGCGGTACGATTGAGTACCTTGGCCTGTCGGCCGAGCGTGTGAGCGCCGCGCGCTTGACGATTCCTTGTGGTAGCGCAGAAGTCGTAGCCAGGTAGGCGGTGAAGGCGAAAAGTAAAGACGGGGAGCAACGCATTGTGTAGATGAATAGGGATTGGCTTATTTTGATGTCTCAAGTGGCAGGTACTTCCAGGGTGCGTGAAGAAGGTGCCAAGTGAGGAACGAACGGCGCAGCAGAAAAAGAATAGGAATTCTGCAAAATGAAACAAAATCGAATTGCAGGCATATAGAGAGAAGAACCACCTTGCAGATTGCAAAAGAAAGAGCAGAATGAGGTTGATAACAAGGAGTGGTGTGTGACCAACCGCTTATGTGGTCCTCATATATACATGGTAGGGACCCTTAGCAGAAAATCAAAATGACGATGGCTGGAAACATGGAAATCATGGTGGTTGGAGTGCCCCGCGCTAAGAAATTGCATGCATGTGGAAGACCCCTGGTTCGTCGGCGCCGCGTGGCAAGGGGGGCCTCACCAGCCACTATTCATGTAAATCCAGGCACCATCCACACTCATCAATCACTCAGAGTTGCGGAAGAGGCTCCATATCCAAAGCATGTGATTGCTTGTGCGGCATCATTGAAGATGCAACGATGCAGCAACCATTTCGATGACAGTCTGCTGCTCACTTGCCAATGAGCCCAATACCCCGTAATCCTTTTCCCCGAAGCAGGCAAGAGCGCGGGCTATCCCAACTTTGATTCCGTCAAGGCATACAACTCAAGAAGAGTTGAGCCGGTGCTTGCCAGAGGGAACAAGCTGCCATTTCGAGGCCCACTGTTCTGCCTGTTTTCTTGTCCTAGTGAAGACGAGACGTAACATCACGGGCTTGCTCGATTCCATACTCTTGGTCTTATGGCTGTGTTGATGATTGTGGCTGAGTAAACGGCGTCATGACGTCATCATCCAAATGAACAGGCAGGCTCAGCAGCACTACGCAAGCAGCAACGAGTACAACAAAACAATGTCCAACTCCGTGGCGAGAGCCTACTTGTGGTAAGGACAATTGATGGACATTTCTCTTTCCAGCGTGACTCTATTACTGGACCACTGTCGCGGTTGATGCGCCTTGTTGTGGCAGTGGGTGTATGCGGGGTATTGTAGGTACTTAGATCTCAGCAAATCCCCCGACATGGGCCATCCATCGAAGCTGCCCCTCACTAGTAGGTGCAGAGATTCGCCCCTCAGCCACCGCCAAGCCATCATGACCCCAACACGGAGTACAATCGCTTTCTTGACACCTGACTTATGTAAGGGCCGCGTGCGGTGGAAGGGAGCAAAGTATATATGACTTGCGCCGCTGCTCATCGTGAATCGGGAATAACTGTATCTTGCCTCACCCTACCTTGCCTACCACTCTGCCTCAAGGCCTACATCATTGCATTTCCGTAGCCCTAGGGAAATATCATCAACATACCTCATCGAGGGAATAAAATACAAGCAATAACTGCTACCGAGTATCTTGCCCAGGAGCCACTAGATTGTCATGTCCTACCAAGGTTACGGCCAACCGCCGTACAGCCGTGAGTTATTTCTCTCCCTTTGCGCTCGCCGCATCGAGCCCCGAAACATCCCATGTCGTGACTGACATGATGCAGAGCCGCCACCACAGGGCTACGGCCATCAACAGTATCAACCTCCACCGGGGCCTCCTCCAGGGCACTACGCCCCCCCTCCCGGACCTCCGCCCGGACACGCACAAGGACAATATCCTCCGCCGCAAGGCCCTCCCCCAGGCCAGTATCCTCCTCCGCAGCAGGGCGGCGGCTACTACCAGCAACCGCCGCCGCCTCCCGGTCAGTACGGCCAGCATCAGCCACCGCCGCCTCAGCAATACGGCGCTCCTCCCCCCGGCCAGTACGGCGCTCCTCCCCCCG